>JASSUY010020638.1:0-31369 GCA_032466535.1 Forpus xanthops
CCTTCTCATTTCCCCGGGACTGGGGAAGAAAGAGGGGGGGGTGCGCAGAACTGTTTGAGGGGCCTCAAACTACGACACTGGATTTTCCCAACAAATTGTAGTTCTTGGTTTAAGGATGATTTATCTTCCATGTTTGGTTTCAGGAAACTAAAAAAGAAGAGAAGAAAAGAAATGTTTGTGTGGGGGAGAAGGGCTTGGGTTTGTTTTTTGTTTTTTTGTTTTTTTGTTTTTTTTTTTTTGTGGTTTTTTTTGTTTGTTTGTTTGTTTTGTTTTGTTTTTTTAATGTAATCTCTACTTATAAATAAATAAATAGAGGCATAAGAATATTCCTGCAAATAGTTTTTGCATTGGATGGAACATTCATTAGAAACTAACAAGCCCACAAATGAACATGCTGTCAATCAAGTTTAGTGACTTGCCCAAAGCCACAAGGATGAAACAGCGAAGTGAAGCAGTGAGTTCTTAGATCCAAGCCCCACACTCTCTCTGGTCACTGGACCTTACATACTGCAATTAGCAACAAGAAGATGAGATCCATCAAAGGTAAGTGGGCCCAGCTCAGTCTCTGACTCTGCTAAGTTTGCCTCAAAGTGGTTCTGTGGGTGGCACAGAATTTGTCAAGCAAGATGTTCACAAAGATCTCCCTAAGCACAGCCAAGAAAAAAATGAAGACAACCCTACCATAAAGTGACACATAATTCAGCTGAAGTGAAACATACTAATGCAACAGTGGAGAATAACTCATTCCCCTTAGGCAAAACTCATCCAAAAAGCTAATAATGAAAACTGAAGGACTCCAAACCATTATTTTTGCTTTCCAGGCCAGCAGCAGGGATAGCTTATGTGGTTAGCAGCTGACTCCTGAGTTTTATTCTTGTTTCTACCACTAACTCACTGTATGATCTGGCAGCATCACTGTTCTGGGCCTCAGTTTACTTATTGGTGTTATGTGAAGAGAGATCGATTACAGAATATATATGAGATACGTGCAAAATATTCTGAATGACTGTGGGTGGAGCTGGATGTGGGGGCAGATGCTAGTGAACTTTTTGGAGCTTGCTTTCTCTCTGTGGTTTGGAAGAGGATAAAATCCCCCAACATGTGTGTATTTAAACTCAGAGGAATGAAAGAAAGAAAGAAAAGGAAGGACAGAAGAGTGATTTATGGTGTTATTACTACTTTAGGTGCTGTAAGAGCTCAGGACCATGTCGCTGACTTGGCAGGAGCCAGCATACCTCATCCCCAATGGATACAGCACTGGGAGGATGGCTTTCAGTGACACATAGGGTTGTACCAGCACCAGTCAAGGAACCGGGAAGGCCTGGGGTGGAGGCTGTTTGAACTTGTTTGGCTGCCAAAAAATGGTGCTAAAACTACAAAGACAGCATCGTTGCATTCCCTGGCCAGCCTTCTATGGATATAAATCGCTCAGTCCTGCGAGGTCAGGGCAATTTGTACAAGATGAGACTGCATCCCTGGATCATGTGTAAACTACCCTTCAAGGTACTCCCTTCAAGGACGGCATCATGGTATCTGTTCAACTGATGGCTTCCAGTTCAAATTTGCTTACCTAATCACAAAAAACTTAAGAGCTCCCTCTATTCGTGATACGGCAATTAAACTGAAACCATGCTTCTGTATCTGTTGTCCAGAGAGATTCTTGAAATCATAACGTATCACATATGCTTCAAGCTTCTTCAAGAAAAATGAGAGAATATGCCTGAAGATATGGAATGCAGAGCTCAAATTTGCTGGTGTCAGTGATTATAACTCAGAATCATGGGAAAGCGGTCAATGCCTTAACAATGGCCCATTTTTACATGCACAGTGCTCCTTGGTTTGGGAATGGAATAGAGAGAAAACTTTTTCTTGGCAGGTCATTGAATTGAGCTGAACTGACCCAACCCAACGAGGTACTTTTGGCTTGTAGATACACTCTGGACAGCAATATTTATGATGATTACCCTGACAAACGGAGTAATTGCTTTGCAGCTAAAATGCTAAAAGCAATGGAGCTGGATTTTCAAAGAAGTATTTAATCAGAGATTCCTAAATAAAATAATTGTGGGAAGTAACTGGAAAATACAGCTGGTGGCTGGACTGGTATTAATATATATGTGCGTTTATGCCTGCACAGAGATATTTCTCCACAGGTGTATATAGTAACGCATATCAGGAAATGGAAGAAAGAAATCTCTATAGACAAATCTTCCTGAATCTGTCTATTGCTACTAATGTCACTAGGACCATTATTTCATTGATAGTACTCAGACATATACACCTATTTTCAGAGTCCAGAAATGTAAAAAACCAGAAATTTAAAACCCAGAAGAGTTATATATGGTAAAAAGCACTCAGTGTAGTCCATAGCATGGACCTACAGCATTAAATATTTACTTTTAGAGTTGCATGAATGCTGAAAAAGAAGTAATTTTTTTTCCTCAAATGTTTGAGTCTAGAGTAAGAATCCCGACATTTCAATCAGTCACCTGATTGGGTATGCCACACACAGTATTACTGCACTTTTTCACCTGAAATAATTCACATACCCAGTCTACTTCTACCAGTTACTTAAAGTTGACATTGTAGAATCAATCAGGTGAACGACTGTTGTGATTCATCTCTTTATCTTCTAAATACTTCTGGTGCAAAGACAAGACTCTGAATGGACCGGTTTTATACGCTCATGTTGTATATGAATTCCCTACTCACAAATTACTGGGTTATCTTTGCTTCAGCTACTAAATGACATTTAAGTTCGGTTGGTTTTCAAATAAGTTGAGACATTCAAAAAATGGAGAATGCAGGGCAAGTGTTGATTTGAATCTGGTTCATGAAGTTTAATTCTTTGGTTAATGGACCTCTGTTGCAGTAGCTAAATCGGCATGATCAGATAGACACCACAGCTGCATGTGCAACAGTAGAAAAGGTATGTGTAAGCACTAAGATGTCGAAAATACTCTTACAGCAGGTGTGTGGCCAATGTATGTACATGTGGACATGAATGTTTTCATGAAAACATGATCCTCAAGGCCCAGCTAGTCTGAATAATCAATAGGCATCTTCATACTCAGGCACCTCTTTAAGACAATGCCTAGGATTTTACCACCAGCTCTTATTAATGCAAACCTATAGCTAATACTGCACTGGAAACGAGTGCTCCAAGGAGCACTTCTTTTTCATAACTGCTTTTCCTTCAGTACTGGTTCATAGACCACTCTTTGCTGTGCTTTGAGTCACCATTCCCCCATTCTCAGCTACTACAGCAGCATGTATATAATAGCTGCACAGGAAATAAACCATTGGCTAAGTTTAGGGACAAGCACTACTTTTGTGCATTCTTGAATACCGCAAAACCACTAGGTAGTCAAGTCAAACATAGATACTCGGGACATACAAATGTGAACTGGATTGTATGCATTTTGGGGGTTATTTTGGCAGGGTGTGAATTTGAGAGTAACCTAGGCTACTGAAGTCTGCTATGCCAATCTCTGCTCTGGCTTTGAATGTCATGCCCAGCTTCCTGGCCACTTAAAGGACACAGAGGAGAAACATTCCTCTGATAGATTTGGCAGGAACCTGCTTCATCAAAGCCAATAGAGGTGGGGGGAAAAGGTCGAGCTTTCTAAATTTGGGTCCAGAGGAACCTGTCAAATATGCTGTACTCTCAGAGATGCAAATACACAAACATCCATGGGTAAATGGGACAAGAGCTCAGGATGACTTCATCCTTTTTTCCCATTATTACCAGGTATTCTGTAATAGCACTTGCACGCTATAACCAAGACTGAAACCTGCTGTGCTAGCACTTGCATGGACAAGCAAATAAACACTGTTCTTGCCCCGAAAGGCTTAGACTGAGATCTTGAAACCAAGATGATTTTGGTCTTAAGAATGGCATGACAGACAAAGAACAGTGAAAGAGGGAAGTCAAATGACTTGCTCAATGTTGGGAATACTTCAGAAGTCTTCTGCTGCATCATAGGCTGTCTCAGGTAAACATAACAGCGAAGTGGAAGTCAGTGGAATTAGAAGCAGAAGGTACTGTGTTCTCTTGTAGCAGGCAGAGTTCCTAGATATCAGCTACAGTTCTAAATCATTCAAAATTTTAGCTCTTTGGGGATTTATCTTTTTTGGTATCTCTCTGGTTTCCCACCACACCCGTTGTGAAGACATCAGACATTTGGAAAATTGTAATCTAAGTAGCAATAGTTGCCTCATCTCCTGGAATTGACTTCTGATGTATCTGCATATTTTTCTGTTTCTCTCTCTGTCTCTATCATGATATGTGGGAGCATTTGCAAATCGGTTAGAAACATCACACCATATCAGATATGAATAGCTATGGTCCTTTTCACCCATCCCCATTCATGCTCCAGGCTTCCACTTCCCTAGGCTGATTTGTCAGGAGGAATCTGAGTGAATAGCTGGCCTAGCTGGATGCTTTGAAGGGCAATGCAGATTAACTTTGCCAAACCATTAGGGAAAGCAAGGTGTTGCTTAAGATGAAGGTCCTGATTAGGAAATGACTTCATCCACAAAGGCATATGTCAACCCCACCCGCACACACAGAAAGTTCAGATCATTTAGATGCAAGATTAGAGTTGATATCAACATCTGTAGAGATGAAAGGAGCTGCAGCATCCAAACCATGTTGGGCATTATTTAGAGAGATCCAAACTGGGAATTTGGAATCTATTGCAACTGGAAACAAACTAGTAACTAGTTCAGCCTGCCAAACAATGCAGCAATTAACAAATGCTCCCATAACCTCCCTGTTAGGTTATTCCAGCAGCATAGTTTGCTCTGTGTTTAGTTTGTTACAATATTTTTTTCTGGAAACTTGACACCAGCTTGATACAGCCTAAATCCAAAGACTTGGGGAAAGTAAATCACACCATTGAACTGCAATCAACAGGTATCCTTCCTAAGCTGCAAACACCAACTTAATACATTTCAACCAAAAAAACTTTGGGTGTTGGCAAGTGGAGGGAGACACAGAAGAAGCCATGGAAAACCATCCATTAATACATGGCTTTTTCCTATTACACAGGACTTCTTGCCTTGCCTTGGCAAGAAACTGAAACCCAAGTGTCTCATGTTGGAGAGAAGGGGCATCCTCAGAGTTACTTGGATAATTTAAAACCCCTTAAGTTGTCTACTACAGGAAATCTGGAGAGGGACTTTTGACAAGGGCAGGTAGTGACAGGACAAGGGGGGATGACTTCAAGATAAAAGAAGGTAGTTTTACATTAGATATTAGGAAAAAAAATCTTCCCTGTGAGAATGCTGAGGCGTTGGCACAGGGAGCCCACAGAAGATGTGGCTGACCCATCCCTGGCAGTGCTAAGACCAGGTTGGATGGGTCTTGGAGAATCCTCTTCTAGTGGAAGGTGTCCCTGTCTGTGGCAGGGTGCTGGAACTGGATGAGCTTTAAGGTCCTTTCCAACCCAAACTAGTCTGGGATTCTCTGAAAGTTGAGACAGAAATGGGACTTTTCCCATTCTGCTCTTGCTCATTGGGTCCTGGCAGACCACCTCCTCTGATAGGGAGCTTTTCCTTGTCTGGTGCTCCCAGGCTGAGCTGGGGTTTACTCTTCTTTGTCATCACTACGACCAGGCTTCCTACACATCATTTATTCTTCCAGAGCAGTGGGATTCTCAACTTCCCATTAACTGAAGTCCAAAATGGTCTAAAGAGATTATTTCACCTAAAGTACACTAAGGGTAAGCTCCACCCAATAGCAGTCTTTGTCCTTTTAATGCTCAGATCACTTCTTGAATGACCATCAAAACATATCTCTACACTTTTCATGCCTTGACATCCCTTGACATTCCTTTTAACATGTGAATCACATGTATGCATCTTACAGACTGTAGAACATTGAGTTCTCTCTAATCCTCAGATTCTTGACTTGGTATATTCTGGAGTTAGCAGCTAATACTGGTTGCCATTTCTGAAGGACAGTAAGAAATGAAAAACCAAGGCACTGAGTACCTCTCTGCAGCTGACCAAGGGGGTTCCTGTGACTCTCAATTTCTTAACAGAAAAATGTCTGTTCTGGGCAGACCATAAAGAAAGGAAAAGAAAAAATACCTCCTCCTCTTCTTATCCCACTCACTTTCTGTAGTAATCTAGCTTTACTTTCTGAGGTCCTGAAAGACTTAGAAACCTTTTTCTTTGTTACAATTTTGGACTGAGAATTTTCCCTGATTCCTCCCTATTTGTTTCAACAGAATTCTTCCCATTTACATAAACTAAGGATCCAGCTCTTGATTTCCAACCCAACTAAGGACAACTCAAGTACAGTGGGATAGATTGTCCTCACAGGATTTCAAACTGTGGAGAGAATCCAAAGTGCCAGAAATCTTGTGGGAAGGACTGTTTTCCGGGAAATTCCACCCCATAGTTTCCATACATGTCATATAAGTAATGTCACCCCAGACTATAAACCTTCTGAAATCAGCCTGCTGCATTCAACACTTCTGGCTATATTAGAATATTATAAAATTACATTTTATATAGGTAGAATTTCTTTTTCTTTAAACTACTTCACTTAAAATTATATTTAAAAGTTAAATGTACATTAAAATTACAACAACATTTCTCATTCCCTCTGGAAGTGTGGAAGGTAGGGATTCATCTCAAGCATACCATTGTTAGCTGGTGAAAAAATGCCACTGAAACCAGTCGTAGTTGTGGCATGCAATGTAAAGTATAGGCAAGTGACATGTTAGGTGTTTAGAGGGCATCCTTTGGAGCTAAAGCTCTGACACATTAATTGATGTGGAGGAGCAGGAATGAAGGCTGAGGTTAATTTCTGTATCTGTCCTTGCTGCAAATGCTAAGCAGTCGGTAGTAATTTTGATCAGATGTATTCCTCCTATCAGGAAGAAAAGCAGCGTATGCTGGTACTTTAATTTAATTTCAATTTGCTTTAGCAGAGATTTATAATTATTATAAGGAATGATTTTATAATGTAATTCTGTGTTGTCAGAGGAGGTTAGCTTTATGACCTGCTTTAAAAAATAAATGCAGCTTTAATTAAAACAAAACCAAAGAGAGAAGTACAGTCTTGTACTAACATGTTGCTGTCAGCACCCTGCTAACTGTCTGAATTGAACTGTAAGCCTCTGCTCAAAGATACCAGTGCCAAAAACAAAGCTTATGGCTCATTTAAAGGTACCGCCAGCTCAGTTTTAAATTGTATCTCAACTTAGTATTGCTGGAGGTTTTCTAATAACAATTATGATGACTGTCAAAAATCAGACACTAATGAATAGCAACCTTTAGTAGGCTGTCAACTTTCACAGAAGCATAGCTGGGTGCATCAATAAAACCGTCTATTTTTGCTTAGCAGCAGTGCATTTCCATTACCTGAAATGGAGTCACTTTTGGTTTAACCTAGTATGAGATCAGAATCAGACTCATTAAATTTAGCCTTCAAGCTGCCATCTTTCATGAGGTAAGATGATTTTGCTTCTACATAATGGATGTCACAGAGCTCATCTTCAGTACATGCTCACACTACTTGTAATTTTCTGTATTTGCATTACCTGACATGAGACAATATTAATGCTGTATCACACTGAAGTCTCTCTGACATCAGCAAATAGAGCCACCATGCAACCCAGAGACTTTCTAGCACGCATGAAGCAGACATAGCCCCATTTCTGCTCTTGTGTCTCCTTCACAAGGTCAGTGATATTAAGCTGACATGTTAAACCATTTTAGTATCACTTCATCAGAATTCTTCATGTCTTAGTGTTCATCATACATCAAGATCCAAAGAGCTGTTGCATGGCTGATGCTACATGGCTCGATTAGGTCAATGTATAATACTCAGGGGGTAAAATGTGACTCTCTAGAAGGAGATTTTAATTTCAGTAATGTTATTTTTAATATTAATAATTCTATTGATTTCTTTATCATTAGCTTCAGAGTTAGAGAATTATCTAGCCCAGAAGCTACATTTTGGGATAGGTGTTAATTTTTAATAATTTTTTTACTCTCTCTTCTTCAAATTATTCAATAAGAGGATAAAAATGCAATGACAGAATTAATTCTGCTTCCCCAGTAAAAGGTATACACTCAGCACAAACAGGTAGCAGTTTCTAGGTGAATAGAAAAATGCAGAAACAGGTGAGCGGCAGATTGCATCCTATGCCTCCTACCTCTCTGTGCAACATGTTTCCCTGGATGCTAAGACCAAGAATCCACTACCATTGAGTTTCCCAATGGAGGAACTCAAGGAAGGAGTCTGCAGTAGCTGGCAGTATTAAAGGATGGAGGCCATGAGTGGGAATGCAAAGACAAGTATTTGAGGGATGATTTATGGAAAATGAAACATTTTCTCTAGCATACATTTAAAAAAGGAACTTCCACAGAATAAAGTGAAAACAGTAAAAGATAGCTAACAGTTTAGAATTGAATTCTTAAGTAGCTATCTAGGGGAAAACTTGTGCTTTCAGAAAAGGTATTTTTTCCAGCTAAAGTTGCCTAGTGTGACACTTAAGAAGAGCAGCGTCAGATATTGTAATACTGCGGTTAAAATCACTGTGCTAAAACTTGAATCTCTTTTTTTCCGGGGTAATGCATGAAAGTCTTCTGCCTTGGTGTCAGAAGTGTAACATTCACTTCTGTGCCAGATGACAGCTGGGTATGAAAAGTCTTATCTCCTTAATGTTTTGCTCCATTAGCAAGCTGGTAAATAACTCCTTCTAAACATTTGAATCTCTTTCTAGTCTTGACAGAGACTAATCTTTATGAGACATCCAATTGGAGAAAGAAAAGGACCTTTTCAGACAATAGTCATCTATACAATGTATTTTTTACCTTTTATCTCTCCAATTAGTGCATATCTGGTCCCAGAGAAAGATTTAGAAAACTATTCCTTCTTTTAAAGGCCAAATTTTTAGAGACCTCAGCATAAAATGCTTGTCTTTCTTGGTTTCTTGTAGCTTTGGACACTTGCTGGGCAGGAGCCATGTTTTTGCCCAGTGTTATTCTGTCAAGCATAGATTCACAACTATATTTCAGGCAGTATCATGCAATAAATAAAAATTATCATTAGTAACTTTACATATCACCTGAGGCACTAAAACTGGTCAGGAGAGAGACAGACTCAGTTCTAATAACTCCTGAAACATTTCTCAAACACTGGGTTTTAAATGTTGCATGCCTTTGATAGGTTTGTAGTTGTGAAATCTTATCACAGTGTGCTTGGGATGGGTTTCCATTGCAGCTAGGGAGAAGTGTCTCTGTGAGTGCATGCATGCATGGAGCACACATCACATCTGATAAAGCAGTGTGCCTGATGTTCCCTTCCCTCTCATTAGTTTATTTAAACAAGCAAACAGAAAATATATGGTGTATCACAGCAGTCATTGCCTGGTATTAGCTTTGCTTTGGACAACATGATAAGTGTGTAAGTTGCAAGACGTTGAACTTTATCATTCACTGTGCTTGTTAATGTTATCTTGGGCTAGAGGGAAGGTTGAGCATTCTTGCACATGTTGTCCTGATCTTGCTGTTTAACAGTTGAGACAAAGTTCTCTGTATAAGACAATAGTTTTTTTCTCACCACATATAAAAACAGTTTCCCTTCCTCCTTTCTCAGGTTTTACTGTATATAAAAGCTCTGTGGACTATGATGCTGAATTAGCATTAATATAACAGCATGTGTAACAAGTGAATATTTTCTCACCTGGTCCCTCTAGCAGAAGTGCAATAGTAGTACAGTGGGCTAGCTTGATCTCCCCCAGTTCCTTGGAAATTATGGTCAGATGTTCACTTCTGGAGCTCCAAGTTCTGCTCTTACTCCTGGATCACAGATCCGTATAATTGTCTCAGTGGTTCTGCAACAGACAGTAGAGAGCAAAACCAGTTCAGTTTTGTTCTGGTCCTTGTGGAAATGTTTGATGCACACACACTAAAGGAGAATCCCTAGGCCATGTATTAGAAGTAGTGCAAAAAAAGCTGTTTGAAGATTAGTCTCCGTGCTGATTTACGCTGGATTCAATTTTCTGTAAGATGGGGGCATTATCCACAAGGGAGTGGCGAGGCTTCCTCTCATTGCAGTCAGTCAGAGCTATGTCACCTCAGCAGTGAACACAGTTGGGAATGGTGCTGGGAGAAGAAGGAAGAAGTTGTTTCATGTCCTATAAACTCTGTTCCTCCATTTTGGGGCTTTGAATTATTTTTCTTATAGTGAAAGTAGTGGAAATACACACATTTAAAATCCCAGCCAGCTGAAATACTTTCAGTTAAATAAAATCACTGCAATGACCTCTTTGCATTTGGAAAGATAAAAGGAAGCAAATGTAGTACTCTTATTTTCCCTGTTCAAATTTAAGCAAACCAAAATGTCTTCCTATTATCCCATTGGACAAATCTAACCAGAGATATCAAAGAAATTCTAAACCTCCTCACCCTCAATACCTCTCTCTATAATGAAATACAGAGGAAAACAACTGCTTACACAATAGACTTTGTACTGTGTGAATGACTTTTCCTGTATTAGCAAAGCAGACTACTAATATGATATGATGGGACATTACTAATGCAAGAGTGTAGCTAATGCAAACAAAATATGCTAGAGTGCCTGAACTGAATAGAGAATTTGTTTGTCTGGGACCCAGATTCTGAAAATCAAAGTAAGTCCCACAGCAATACATCTTAAAGATAATTCAATAAACAAGCCAAGCCCATCAGATGCACCGGGCCATTTTTGGGCACTGGAGGTAGAGATAGATCCAGGAACCGAATTCCCACACTGACTTTTGAAGGGTGTTGGGGGCTTGACTGTCCTTGTCACTTTGAAAAACCTCTTGTATAAATAATAAATGATGATAATTTTCATTGACATAATGACTAAGTGTATGGGATTATCAGTAAAGGCTGTAAAACTGCTATTCAAGTCTTTGAGAGAATTGCTGCCTCTGAATTCAAGGCTGTGTGTACTTCTCTGAGAAATAGCCAGCTACAATGCTCTCTTAAAAGAGTAGCAGTGATTTATTTCCTTTTTTGTGCCTCCTTCTCCCTCCTCCCACTCTCAGCTTTTAATGACAATATTGTCTGCTGTAAACGGATAGGTTTGAGCAAATTAGAGAACCCTATCCCTAGTTTCAGCTGAGGATAACATTGCCACAGCAAAGGGTCTGCTCGGGCTTTGATGCATTTCACTCAAAAGACCATCCATTAAATCAAAGACCTGTGTATTCTCCCACAACCTCGAGGGCCGTGTGCTCTAGTGGGAGCTGCTTTGCAGCCAGTAGCAACTAGTCACAATTTGTTATTAAAACTGCAGCTCCCATTGTTTGCTGCTGCTGACTACCACGAGGCTGGAGTCTGCTCAAGAAACGCCAAGAAAGCAGAAACTGAGAATATTCCCAAGCTCACCTTTTAATGAAGGTGTATGGCTTTCAGGATATTGTTATTCATGTAGTAACTGGCAATGGCGTACACATATTTATGGTACTGCTTGTCTTGCTTAGGAAATTTTGGGATTGCTCCATTGTAATGGGCCATAAACATTTACCTGAAGTTCAAGTATATAGCAAATACAGAAACATGAATAATTCTTTATAATTACACACATGTATATATATATATATATATATATATATATATATATATATATATATGCACACACACACATAGCCATCAGGCAAGGAAATTTTATATTTTTTTCATGATTATTACTGAACTGGAGAGCAAACTGCACCTCAACTGTTCTAAATCCAGAATAGTGAATGTGATTTGTAACTGGACAAGTGCAAAATCAGTGCAAGGTCCTCAGAATTTGCCTGGGTATTTGGGGATGTATATGAACTGGGAAGAAACAAGATGAATTAGGCTGTCCATGCTTAGCTTCAGAACTTGATTCAAACATTTGCAGTATAACTGGGGCTTGACAGAATACATCAAGTAAGGGAGATGGGAAAAAGCCGTCACTTTATGGTCCACTTTCTACCGAGATATTAGAAAGCAAGGGGAGAGAAGGGGCTGTGAGGGTTTTTTTTTTGGTGCAGTGAGTACCTGGAGTTTACCTGTCTACTTATCCTTACAGAAAGATGTGTGTGATTTATATCCTTACTAAGGAAAACTGATCTGTGATAGTAGAATCGCTGCTAAAGCTGTAGAGCTGTCCACATGGATATTCTAGATCTGGTTTTATTTCAGATATATTCTTTTTTAATTCAGTTGACTTTTTTAAGTTAGAAATAAGAGATTTTCTGGCAAAGTAAAAGTTTCATATGGAAAGATAAGGAACAACAGTGATTTTAACCACTACTGGGAAGTTTCATCCATTTGAGAGCAGTCTCGCTGAACAGAAAGGGCCTGCTTAAAGGAGAGTATAAAAATGAATTGTATGTGCCAGCATTGATTTATATGTCTATAAGGACTGAAAAAGTTCATATTTCAAACCAATAAAATAAAAAGTATATTACTCTTTGTTCCAAAATCACCAAAACTTTCCACTCACAGACATTTAGGGTGTATTTTCAGGAGGGTGTTCAGCTGAGCACTCAGCAGTACCCATGGTCTGCATATAGGAGTTAAAGACCTCAATATTGATTTTGATAATGTTTTGCAGGTGCAGATCTTGTAATTCTCATACTCTGTTTAAAAAAAAAAAAATTCTTCTTCTTTTGCCACAAGTAGAAATTGCAGTACTTCTGTCCCAGCTTAATATTTGAGATAAATTTCTTGCACATATCACCCCAATGAGGCTGGATTTTGTATTTCTCTATTGGAACAACTCCTCTTTATCTTACTACTTTGACATCTGGTGTTGCAGGTAGGATGTTCTGGCTCAAAGCATCTGGGCTGAGAGATGTTTTCCCTCCTTGGAGTCCCAAGTATTTCAGGAAAAGCCTTCAGAAACCACTTATCAGCCTAAGTGCTGAAATGCTCAGTGCAGTTTATACTGAATCACCTTCTTTCCCTTCCTGTGCAGTTGCCCCAGACTCATTCCAGCAGGGTGATTGTTAACAATCTGGTTAATTGCTGGTGCTTTGTTGATGTTTGCTATTCTGGATCAGGGATAGTCAACTCCATTTGTACCAATTTGGAAATTACCTTAACCATTGTTCCAATTAAAAGGGGATAAGTTTTGAAGCTCAAAAGTCTCTCAGGTAATTATTTCTTCTGGCAACTGGCTCTCAGCATCCATACTCATGCTTCTGCATTGGCAAAATGAGAAAATGAAGAGGTTTATCAATAAAGTACCACTGGCTGCTCAGAAGAGCTTCAGTCCCTGGGTCTGTCACAAATCTCTCTCCAGAGTTTACTACTTGAACATGTGGAAACAGCAGTACATCAGTTGTTTGGCTAAAGCTGGAGAAATACCCAAACATTTGGGTGCTGACTGGAAATGTCCAAACTTTCTCTTATCATTGACATAAATCATGGTCTGTGGCTTTCAACAATAACATTTGTGCTGATTTTAGCAATTCAAATCCAGATGCAGCAACTGAGTTTGGCAAAAGAGATGAGCCACAAACCACTTCTATCTGTCTAAATGTGCAATTGTTTTTGGTAACTGATTATCTATGCCATCATGGACAACCAAATTCTCATATGGATTCTCTGGTGTGCAGAAGCAATGTCAGTGCAGTGACAATCTACAGTGGATATAAACAATCTAGAAGCTTTTGCTTTGCGGTACCTTACTTGCATACCTAGCTGGACTGTCTGACAACACATAGGTGACTGGGCTTCTTTAGGTTTTATAGGCATAAATTCTATGCTCAGAAAGGACACCTCACTTAAAAAATAAACATGCTGGAGGACAAAAGAGCATCTTCCAAAAATGCATGAAGGAAAGCAATTCATAGAGTGATGGATAAGGTACGCAAGTATCTCAGCTCATCTGGATGTAACGCTTGCTTCTCCAAGGCAAGACACTCTATCTGCAGGAATTGTGTGTAGACCACCATCAGCCTGTATTGGCAAGGGCTAGATTTTCCCAGCAAAGCAGCAAAGCCCTAATCATCCTCTTGCCCAAGTGTCAGGAATCAGCAGCAGGTCTGTTTGGAAAGGCCAAGTAGACAGTATGTCTCATTGGCACATCTGTGATTGCCTACAGTCTTCCGATGTGAGATGATATTGAGGCCTGCAAGGGAAAGTATAATAATAATAGACTTAACTGAAGTTTTGATTCAACTTTATGAACAGGAGAGAGGCAATTCAAACTGCTTACCCAGAAGCAACACTCACGCCAGGGAGTTGGAGGGAGATATTCAATTAGAAGTATCACTTCAGAGGGGAAAATTCTACCTGGAGTGAGTTATGAAATGGGAAATTTCAGTGGGAGTTGCATTTTCTTTGGGGGAGTTCAATGGACACTTTGTTTTGGTAGCCAAGCTTCTAACGGAAAGATAACTTCATCCTTAAATCCTCAAGTGTTTTCTGCCAATTCATAGCAATTTACACCTACAGGGCATCAGAAATTAAGTCCAACTACATCACTGTCATGTGAAGAAGTATTAGGTACACTGGAGCATGGAAAGACTGACTTATGGAATGACATATGTTAAGGAAAAGAAATAAAATTCAAGAGTCCCAACTCCCAATTGCCTGCTGTAATCACTGTACCTTGTTTTTGAGTACTCTTCCACTGTTGGAAATAGATGAATTATTTAGGTTCTGCTTGACCATTTTTCTCTTTCCTTTTTTAGTATTTTATGCCTCAGCTTTAATTCATTGCCAGTTTTTTTTTCCATTTTAGTTTCTAGCAATAACATTATTAAATTTCATGTCTGCTTCCGTTTTTATTTCCATCTTTCACCAAAAAGATATAAAGTGAAATGAATCCAAATGAGAGAGCTTTTCTCTTCAAACTGCTCTCAGTATCATCGTTTCCTTAATTAAGTAATTGAAGCTCTCCCAACACACACAATGTCATTCAATCTACTGTGGTCTCTCATATATGCTGGCACTTAGATTTGTTCCTATAGAGGACTGTTTTTCCAGTCCATCAGTCTCCTATATCTTGCTTCCAAAAATCTCTCAGGCCTCATCCTCCTGATACCGCATGGTGCACATGCAACATGGCTTTAAAATGAAGAAACAACATAAAGACAAGATTACTTTAGCATTATTCAGAAGGTTCCATCCTGGGGCTCATGTGGGACCAATCCAGATAGACCTGATTTCCCTGCATTCCTTGCTTTATTTTCGCATTTTTGCCCTTAATTTCCTACTTTGAAGGGAAAGACTTTATATTATTAATTGCTAATTTCCTCCTTCTACATCCCAGGCTGTTCAAACCTCTTCTGCCATCTCTTTGCTGAGCAGTTGATGTCTGCCTTGGATTCTGGAATGACATTTTCTATGGTGGAAGTCCTGTCCAGGAGCATTTCCAGACCAGAAATACATTTTGAAAGGATGAACAACGTAAAGACCCTGGCAAAATCTGACAAATTCTTATCCTCATTACAAAGTTACCAGGAAAAGCTCATAATAGCTGTAGGCCCTACTAATCCAGATCTCCAACACATCCAGTATTGTACAGCAGTCACCATAGCTGTTGGGAGTTGCAGAAATTTTTTTGTCTTAGAATTTTTTAAAGGAAAATTGAGATTTTGCAGAACAAGGACCTATCGGGAGTCTAGATGATAGCTATCCTGGGGTTGTAAGTGAAGGAAGAACAGCTAATGCTCTATGTTCCTTCTCTTCTATGGACATTGGATCAATCTCTTCCCTTCTCACCTCACTCGCATCCTTGCAATGTCAAATCTAATGAGGAGTGAGGGAGTTAATGTTAGTAATTGTTCTCTTCCCTGGAATTTTGGATGATAAAAAAGGAAATCCTATTGCAACTGTGTTTCAAGCTTGGGAAGAGGTGCAAAGAAGCCCAGGAGAAGGCAGAGAATGGGAGTGTGGATGAGGTGGTGGTGGAGCTAAGCAACGGCTTGAATTAGAGTTAATTGAATAGGTGGGAGGATAGGAGATGAAATGAGTGAACTCAAACTTCAGGTTTGAAGAGAAATGGCTAGTAAGAATTGTATCTGTATGGAGGAGATATTATATGCAAAAGCATATAATTTCAGGTTTAAAATCTCATGACATACTGAATGACAAAATATAGTTTTTCAGACCCCTTAATCTCAAATTCTGAAATCCAATACTCAAACACATTTTTTCTGTGAGCATCCTTACTACTTCGCACTGAAGTCTTCATTCTCCTGAATATACCAAGCTCTGACTCTAGATCTGAATACTTTCTGTTCCATAATTGTATCAGATAATAGTTGTGACAACCGTGATAGTGAGGAGATGATTCAGATTTACGTAGAAGAACTAATTCCAAACATAACTAATGAGTGTATATTGGAGGGGGGGCAGTTAGGGGAGGTGAGTTGTGACATTAGCCAGGATTCACTCCACTCTTCTCTGGCCAATAGTTTTACAGAATGGATCTGCCTTTTGCAGGCTGAGCATCCATAAGCGCAACCTGGGACAGTTTAGCTCATCACACGTCTGGTGAATGGGTGACCTCCCATCTTACAGCCACTAAAGCTGAGGAATTTCACCATCGATCTGGAGAAGCACTTGAGACAATGGGAGTAACAGGACAATAAATACTGCAGTATATCACCAGACTTGGCTCCTGGTTTGTATAGATCAGAGCTGCATTATGATCATTACAGCCTGCCTGTGACTGATTTAAAGAGAGTAAGCGAGCTCCAGGAAGGGAAAGAGCTGCTGATAAAAAACTGTAACCAAACTAATAAAAAAAAAGTGTATCAATGTGACAAAATGCATTTTACCAGCCTGGACAAACGCCTTTGAATTCCCTGTCTGCTATAAGCGTCTGTCAGTGAAACACAGCCACTAGTTAGAGCAAATTATTAACCCCACCTTGCCCCCATAGAAACATTCAGCTGCTGAAATCAAGAGCTACTTTTAAAAGAAAGGGAAAGGCAACCAGAAAACAGGAAAGAAACAAAAAATCAGGAATCCACCTCTTCCATCATATCCATACATCAGCAAAACGCTTACACTGGCCTATTCCTGGAAGCACAAAGGCAAGTGCCACTCTCTTTACCATGTGCTCTTGTGCTGAGAGCTGAGGAGGTGCTTTCATGTTCTGTTTACTCGGTGCAGCCTGGCGATGGTGTAGGATGTTCCAGGCTAGCAGGACCCTGTGGTAAGATGTGCACCACGGCTGACCCCAGCTCAAGGGCTTCAGCCAGAGACCTGCCAAGGTGTATGTGAAGTGCCCCATAGGACCACAGCCCTGTGATCTGGGCTTTTGGGATCCATTCCCAGATGCATAATCAGAAAAAGGAAACCTCTGTTGCTGTCAGAACTGAAAAACCTAAGTAGAGGAGCAAATCCCACCAGCCTAAATCTGCCTACATTTACTGCTGTGGGAATACAATTGCTGCCACAGCTGAGGGATGGCCCAGCAGGTATTTAGCTTTCTAGGGTACATATTTGCCCCTGGGCATTTTCTTCTTTCTGTGTCCCTGCAGATCACCTGGGTTGTCTGAACCTTTTCTGTGTAGCAGATCCACTGATAATGTGTAAAGGAGACATACTAGGAGCAAGCGTGGTTGCAAAAACTCAGTCACACATGGTGACTCCTTGTCACTGCACACAAATCTAAAATAAATTCCCTTCTCTGGCCCCTGATCTTTCATTGCCTGTAAAGAAATTTGCTGTAATTGCCACCTCCTTGTAGAAGAAAAAGGTGGAATTTGACACTTCATAGTGAATGGAAAAAGTCTCCATTAATAGAAAGGAAAAAGAAGAGGGACTTTCATTCCTGTGTCCCCCTGCTCCCCCCAAGGTCGCTTCCATCTGCTATGCCAGCATCCATAGGATGCTTTTAACATGCATACACTTAAGCAGCTACTTACAGTGCATTTAGCCAGGTGTGCTAAGCTATTGAAATGCGTGTTTTATCAGCAGGCCAGTGCTTCTAGTCAAACTGGAGAAGCCTTAATCCTCCTAAATAGAGGGAAAGCTCCCTGCAGATAAAAGACTGGCCTGGCTTGTTCCAGAGGGAGCTGGTGACATGGGTGCACCCTCACCCCCTTCTCCCTTAGGAAAATACGGCCCTGCGGGAAGAGTGGAGAGGGATGATCAAAGGGAGCTGCAGTTTAGCTGCCTGCTTCCAGCAACAGAAAGGCTAACCCATCATTACCTGGGAGCAGCGCTATTAGAGGTGAATTGTGAATGGAAGGGATGTGCACTTAGGATCTTTGGCAGATGGAGGAATTGGGGCATTGCCACTGCGTAGGAGAGATTTGGGCTTGGGAGGGGACCTTGTTTCTTCCCACTCCTTTGGCAAGGTAAAACCCAGGTGTGTCCCTGGGAATCCCTAGCTTTTTAACTTATTAAGGAGTATTAATGAGTGGATGGTGGTTTTCAGCTGCACAACTCATAGGTAACTGTGGACTGGATTTTCCCACTACATATTGCCTCTGCAAACCCTCTCACTTTCTCCTTATCTGTCCTTCCTCAAAAAGCAAATGTCTTCCTCAAGACTTGCCCCTGTCTTCCTTAAGAATTTTACTTTCTTTCCTCTGCCTTTGGAGTATAAGGAGGGAGGAGAGCAAAAGGGCAAACTTCCTCGAAGTTTTAAAGCAGAGCTTGGAAAGAAGGGAAGGCTGGATGGATGTGGAGATTGTGCAGGGAGGGGGTTTACATTCACCCTGGGAATGAATCTTGCCTCTGGATATGTATATTGAGGGTGGCCGGAGCTTGAAAATGTAATTGTGGGGTGAAGATTGTGCATAGCCCTGGATGGCATTACCCTTCCCTTTAGGAAAGTGACAGAGTGCAGTTCCCACGACCAAATCCAACTGCAACAGAAGCTGCATGGAGTGGACAACCCCCTGCCATCCCCTGTAACAGGTTGTGTCATGCATTTCCCAAGGGGAGAACCAATTATTCTGGGTGCAGCTGAGCAGGACGTGGGGTCATGGTTTCTCTGACTCCTTTGGATAGCCCAACATTCCTGTTGTATTCAGCCTTAAGCCAGTCTTGCATGTGAATACAAGGAAGGGAGTTGAGTAATGGCCTTTTGGGAAGCCTTCTGGTGTCTCTAACCCTCCACATCACAGTCAGAAACAATTAGTTTTTTTCTTTGTAAAAATTCATTATCTGTCCATTAGTATTTGCTCCATCAATGTGTAATTTTCGATTTTTAATCCCTTACACTGGGAGCTCCAAAGAGGGAATTTCCAAGGGGTTATGAATGATAAATAAAACCAACCTCTTACATGGATGAAGCACCTCTCATAGAAAGAAGGAAATCCCAAGTTGTTATACAGACATGTTTCTGCTTTTAGGGATCACTCACATGTGGATTTATAGCACAGGGACATTTTGTCCTCTACCAAAGCAAAATCACATTATCCATCATTGAAAGCAGCTGTCTCAGGGGTTGAATGAAAATGATAATTGCCAGAATTTTCAGCTAATAGTGACAACGGCTTGTTTTGCATATTTTTATAAATATGCTTTAACCTCACCTAATACTTAGAGACTCTGAGTTTCTGTTTGTCCTGATGAGCTCTATGTCTAGAAGTTGGTTTAAGGCCAGGCTCCACTTTGATTGAAGCACTCCAACACAGACAACCTTTTAGCCTTCCCTGGTGAGAACAATATTTGCTTTCTGATAGGCTGAATTTACATACTTTTTCTTTTTATGTGTGTGCATGTGCGTGATGATGAGAAGTTTTAAAACAAATGGCAATATCCCCAGCTGCTAAGTTATGACATGCACTTTAAATAAGTAAACCCAGGGATGTGGCACGCTATGGAGGAAGGGAGAGCAAAATTGGCTTACATGTTGCACTGATCACAGAATTATCATCTGCTATCACACAGTTTACCATTAGACCCAGCTGCTGCCAACCTGACCGATACATTTCTTCAAGCTAAGCTAACAAAGCACTTATTTGTTATCCAGGGAACTACCTCTAATAGACTTCCAGTGAAATAATATTTGCTTTCCAACCCTACTTTGAATCCCACTCACTTTGTTAAAAAGATTGCCTCTGGCTGTCTCCGCTGGTCTAATCTAATAGTTTCTAGTTTGTACAAGCAAAGCGCTTTCAGCCAACTAGATAAATAACTTAAAGAGAAGAAGACACTTTTACAGGGCTCTGTGCCGGGTGCTATAGAACATGACAGATTAGTAAATGACGCCTCAGTGGAGCTGATCTGGGAACCTCTGTCAGTTGAATATGAGCAATTACAATATTGTATTTGGGCTGAAAGGGTTGTCTATCTTCTTACAAAAAGGCTAACAAGAAAAATAATTCCTGTCTTACTTTCCTGTGCATGAGACTGGTCTAAGTGGCTCTAGACTCTTTTCTCTTCCCCTCCCATTGCCATCGCAACAGCAGGAGGGGAGAGAGGGGGAAAAGCAGGCAAGGAGAGAAAAGAGAGTTATTTTCTTTCTGTTTTCACTTTTGGTTTGAATTGAAAATGAAGAAAGAATAATATTAGGAGACGAGGCTCCCTGAGGTTTGAGAGAGGACGTTATATCTTTATATCAAAGAGTACTTTCTGCCACCCGCCTCTTCCAGTCCAGCAGTCCAGTGTGTGTGCCCCATGCCTGCCGGAGCTGCTCGATTTATCTCAGCTCACCTGCTAAGATCACCAAGGGCCTGGAGTTTCAAAGAGTTGCCCAAGGTTTACCCGTGCTATTCCCACTGTTTGATTTTCGTGTTTTTTAATAGAAATGCTGAGGCTGAGCATCATGTGACAGAAAACACCATCCGAGCTGCGATTGCCAAAGGAAAAATTTTTGTATCCCATTGAAAATTCCTTGAGGCTCTTTTGAAACTGCTGGTAGGACTGGAGGGCCAGTACAACATGTGCTCCTCTATGATCAGTGAGGATGCACTGAAGAACCTGCCTTTGCAACAGTTCAACATGGGATTTTGCAAATAGCTGAAACCATTTATCTCCCCCCCCTCCTTTTTTTTTCTTGATTCTTTATTCCATTTTTTACTTTCTTATTTTTTTCTTTTCTTCCTTTTCCTCTCTTCCTCTGAAGAACCACACAGTACCAGGAATTTCTTTTGTTTTCATCTGTCTCTTTCTCACCACTGCCAGATACTGTGGCTCTCCTCAGGCCTCTGAGCAATTGCTTGCAACTGCAAGCGCATGGATGTACACCAGCAGAAAGTTACGCTCCTGTTACATGAGGTCCTCCTGCTTCAGAGAGAAAAGCAGTGACATTCTACCTCCATACTGCTATTAAAGCAGTGTGTGCCATGTCCTATGCTACCCCAAGGCTATGTAGGGGATCGTACACACAGTCTGCGTCTTCAGATATATGGAAGAGTTTTGGAACAAGATGAAACCACAGAGTTCTGAGCACAAAACTCACAACAGCTATGTCAAGCAGGCCCTGGCATTCCAAGGTGGAAATGACTTTCTGAGGCCCAATAGCGATTCTGAAAGAGGATAGTTTTTACAAGAAGTGACTTTCTTATCAATAACCTAAGTGATACTTATCTGCTGTTCACTGAGAGTAAGGGCAGGTGTCATGGCTTCAGCAGTAGCAGTCGCTTTTCTCCTTCTTGGTAGCTGGTGCAGTGCTGTGTTTTTGATTTTGGGCCTGGGAACTGTGCTGATAACACCAGTGTTTTCAGTTACTTCTTGGTAATGTTTTGGTCTGACCAAGGACTTTCTGAGTCTCATGCTCTGCCAGAGAGGAGGGGAAGCCAGGAGGAAGCAGAGACAGGACACTTGACCCAAACTGACCAAAGAAGTATTCCACACCACAGCATGTCATGCCAAGGATGTAAAAAGGAGAGCAGAGACCTGGAAGGGTGGGGGTGCACTGCTTGGTTGGGCTGGGTATCGATGGTGAGTGATTGTATTCTTTCCTTGTATTTGCCTTGTCATTATTATTACTGGTGGTAGCAGTAGTGATTTATGTTATACCTTAGTTACTAAACTGTTTTTATCTCAACCTATGGGAGTTGCATTCTTTAGATTCTCCTCCCCATCCCCAGGCGAGCTGGGGGAAAAAAGAGGGGGGAGTGAGAGAGAGACTGTGTGAGTTATAGAGGCTTAAACCACGACAGCAGAGGAAACATCATGTTTTAGTTTGGATAATTGCAAGGGATAATATAATCTAAATACCGGACAAAAATCTCCATCTAGGAAAACCAATACAAGCTTAATTCTGCCATTCAAGTCTACAATCTGCTGTTGGTTATGCTCATGCTGCTATACTGGATAACAGCATGGGCTGTGTGCTGACAGCACGGGCATAATTTTACCCAGAGGTTTCCTCCACACTCAGTAGCCATGTAGTGCCAATGCTGAACATATCTCTGAAAACAGACCTAAACCAGAGATACTTTCAAGCAAATCAACCAGTTTGCATCCTAAAACATTTATGATTTCACAGGCCCCATTCACAGCTCATGTTTATGATTGCAGCCCCTGTGAGATGAGAGGTGCAGTGGTCACTTACAAATTGCCAGCTCCCAGTGCTTTGAAAGTGCTTAACAGGATTTTGATCTCTAATAAGGTCTGATTGGAAAATTAAAGAACATGTCAGGAATGAGTATCCCAGCAGTTCTGAATCAAAGTGCCTGGGGTCCCTTCACAGATCTGGCCATCAAGTTCATGTTTGGTCTTGGACATCATATTTCATCTCTTTAAGTCTGTTTAAACTGTGAGTTCCATGGGCCAGGGCTTATCACTCTGTGGTTATGTAGTCTGGAGAATGTGGAAAATACTTGTCTTTAAGATTGCATTTTGCTTTGCACTTAAACAGTGCAACCTCTTTCTTTTATACAGAAAAGTACAAAAAGTCTTACCCAGCTTTGCAGAGCGTGGCCCCTCACTTCTTCAGTTCTAAACACCAGAGCTAGTAAGTCTTGGTGTTCTCAAAATGCTGATTCAATCTTGACCACTTTTATTCAGCTTTGGGCAGTGAATGCAGTTTTTAAAGCTCTGAAAAACACATTTTAGAAAGCAAAGTTTGTGGGAAGTCTCCCTGTTCCTATGGGAGGTAAAAAAGGCAGAATCTGGCAGCCTCGGCAGATTTAGGATTGTGCTGAAGGGATTAATTTGTTTCAGATTGGATATCTTAAACACTTTGCAGTTACTGGAGTGGAACACTGATAGCAGGATAGGGACTTCCAGGACTCAACAACGACAATGCAATGTCTGATCTGTTCATGTTCCAGCAGGGCCATGGGCTAGGGCAGGGGCAGCCTCTGAGTATCCTGGGCGTATTTCTCCCAAGCCTTCATAAAGAGTGTGATTTGATCAGCAAAGTGTTAAAGGGCTGAGCAGAGCCAGATGTTGTACTTATGATGCAGAAATTATCTGTACCTAGGCACAGAGATCCTCAGAGATATATCAATGCCTTGTGTCCACTCATTTTGTTTGCTTTATGCTCCTAAATACAGAGCTGGGCCTCTGACCACTAGCTTCTGTGCAGTCACATAACTTCCCCCATCTTCTCATTTCTTAGACTACAGAAGTTAAGGGAAAACATTGCACCACACTAGTCCATTTCCCCAGTTCTCAACGGGGAGAGGTGCCCTTCTAAGCTTGTCTGATTATCTCCTATTGAAGTCAAGGGCAGCCACTTGCCCACCCGAAGCTCAGCCCACGCATGGCTCCCTGAGGACCAGGCATGGACCAATTTAGCCTGCAAGACCTGTACTTCTCAAACTCAGGGTGGAATGAAAAGCAGTGTCTATATATCTTTCACATCCTTAATTGTGAAGTTGTTAACCTTGCATTTAGTGCTTGAATACTCCTGTGATGGGCACTGGAGATAAACCTCTGAGAGCCAGACGCTGAAATAACACTGTGCACATTTTTTAAGCCAGAGAGCTATTATTGACAGGGTGTCAGCTGCTGATGAAGGGCCCTGGAATATTTTATGGGATGTGACAGCTAATAAAACAGGTTGTTGTTTTTAATTGTTTGGCAGGTAGCAGTGAATTGTGAACAGATGTGAACTGGGTGCAGAGAAGTCTCTGGATCTCCCTGAATTTCTCCCATGCTTCACTGCCACCACCACCACTGAACATTAGAAATATTAGTCTCCCAGTTTTCACCTCTGCCTTGTTGCTTCGGTCATGTTCAAGAATTGCACCATGCAACCAACAGTGCTCTTCAAATTCCCTGGATCCCTGTCAGCCAAGTCAGGGAGGTTCATTTTAGTACCAAGGGTTCTTTATGAAACAGCTCATATTTTTCCACATGAAGTTCTGCAAACGTTCGCATCGCAGCTGATCTGCCAGTTGCACACATGGGGTGCTTCTGCTGCACTCAACTGCTCTCAGTGCCCTGAGACCTGTGTCCTTATGAGCTGCCCAACCTAAAAAGCACCTGTATTACACTGTGGATGTGGATGCACTCTCCATGGCAAGAAAGGAAATCTGGGTCTGTACATCATCTGTGGAAAGCTGTGCTTTCCAGAGCTGCTTTGGGTACAAAACTCACTCCTGGTTTCAGCTCAGTCCCTTGGCTCCTTCAGCCTGCTACATAATTAGCTCCTAACACTTTCCATAGCACAATGTACTTTTGGGAGGCTCAAAGAGCCTCTGTTTAAGAGACCCAGAGGGACTGTGCAGGGCTTGCATTGTCTGAAATGAAAGATGTTTCATCACCTTACACCTTTTAGCTCCTATCTGTATAAGCATGTTGATAAGTGCTGCTTTTAATTCCTCCATCCCCCCACTCCATTTCTCTCCAGTATAATCTTTGCCAGATCTAGTCAAAGCAGAATAGCTGCAGGGGATTCATTAATCCCAGTCTAGAGCTAACCACCACCGCCACCACCAAATCACAGAAATAAAAATTTAAAGCACCTAGGTCTATTATTCATATACTGTCTGTCCAGCCTTTTCTTCCAGCTCCCAGGGTATGTATGTTCCTCCCTCTGGGACCCCTCCAGTCGCTCCATCCGCTCCCTGATCTTCTGTTAAACAGTTATCAATTCCCGAGGGAGACTCTGGGATAAAACGACGCTCCTCCCATGTGCCGAAAGCTGCCAGGGTTGTGTACCCTGGCACAAGTACAACAGAAACTAAGCCTTGGCCTGGAGCAATGTAACACCCAGATAAACAAGTCTGCCAGAAAGAGGCCAGGCTGAGGCTCTGCGCTCGCAGCACTGCGGGACAGGCTGATCCAAACACCGGGAGCTGCTGATAGCTGCAAGGCAGGGTGTATCCAGGAAACCCAGGCTGCTCCATGGTGTTACATCCCTCTTGGCAGCGGCCTCGCGCATCCCCCACAGCTGCCCTCCCCACGCCATGCTTGCCAACCAAAGCGATGTTCCTGAATAATGGGGTGTGAAAGACACCAGCAGTGCCTCAGTGCGGCTCTGGACAGGGGAATCCTCCTGCCCTCTTGCCGCAACGTATTTGCCTGTGGGAACCTGCTTGATGCAAGGCTTGATGTTGGCTTGCCCAAAGCCTCTTCTGAAGGTCTGGCATGCCTGGGTGCTCCCTGAGGGTGGCAGAGGCAGACCCCACCACAGCTTGGGTGCAAGGCTGAAAGAACAGCAAAAAAAAAAAATCTTTTCTCTCCTCTAGAACCAGATTATTTCTGCCTTTGGTAGTGCTGAGCTCCAGCAACACTGGCTGCTTCCTGGGGCAAAGCCTCTCTTGTGCCCCTGAGCACTGACACCAGGCAGGGAAGCCTTTCTTGCAAGGGGAGTAAGCAGAAGAGATTTAGGCTTTCAGAGCATCCTTTGGAGCAGGAATGGGCTCTTTGAGTTCAAATCAACAATCATATAATAGTTAAGGTTGGGAAGGATCATCCAGTTCCAGCTCCCCTGCCATGGGCAGGGACACCTTACAGTAAACCATGTCACCCAAGGCTCTGTCCAGCCCAGCCTTGAGCACCACCAAGGAAGGAGCATTCACAACTTCTGTGGGCAACCCATTCCAGTGCCTGAAGGTAGTCTGCTGAGCGGCTTGGATGTTTCCCCAGTCCCTGCCTCCTGATACATCTACTGAGAAACAAATAATTTATGAGAATACTTGTGATCTCTAGGTGCCTGAGTGCTGGACCTGTTCCTTGCTTCTACCTATGAGAGCAAGCAGGGCCAGAAGATGATGCCCTCCATCTTCCCCCCATCCTTCACTAAGGTGTTCAAGCTGCTTTTCCATGGCTTTTGGAAAGACTTGCATGTATCCAAGCAATGAAGATCACAAACCCTTTAGAAGTTATAGGCACCTTCTAGCTCCTGTTCTCCCCTTGAACGTGCTACAGCCACCCATTGAGGGCAGGTTTGCTTGTTCAGGGAGGGAAGTCTGGGCTGCTCTACACCATAACGCATCTGCACAGGGCAATTACTGCAACTTAGGCCGCAGAGCTGCTTGCAGTGTTGCTTGTGTTGCACATAGCCCAAAGGTGGCTGTTGCTGTCCACTATTAGGTTTTACTTCGTTAGGGTTTAGATGGATTAGAGGTGTAATAAGGATAGGCTGCTCTAGACATCCATTCCCACCTCTCATGTGATACAAAGAGCTGCAGAGAGCCAGGATGGGCCATGAACTTCAGCAATGCCATCACCCACCCCTTTTCCACCAAAAATGCAGCGGTGGGAAATGGTAATGACAATATTCTGGAGGGTGACTCCATTAGTATTAAGCACTCTTTAAAATTGGGTTATCCTTTCTTACCATCAGAAATTATCTGCTTTATGGAAAGCCATGAGCAGCAATGCAAGGTTCTGTTTGTTGATAACCTCTGTGACTGGTGAAAGCACAGAGTGAAGGATGTTTGCTGCCTAAACTGGAGCTGCCTTCGGAGAGGGTATATCCAATTTAAAACAATTAGTGTGGAGGCATATGCAGAAAACCCCAGCAAAGACTAACCTTGTTTGCAGGGAAGAGACTGGCAATCTTCACTGAACAAGAAGTATGGGCCATGTGCTGCCTTGTCACCACGGATGTTCAAAGGAATTGTTTTGCAGAAGTGTGCAGGACCTCTGTTCATAGATCTCACTGTAGAAAACTGCAGTTTCATCATGAAGCCTGTCAGTAACACATAGTAACTGGAAACCACTGAGCCAGTTTTTCTATGAAGCTTTTTCTTCTATCTTTAGATGAGAAACAATGCTGAAGTACTAAGCTGGGAAGAACGCCTTACATGAGAAAGAATGGTACACACCAGCTTGGCTTCATTTGGGGGATTTAGGGCTGATGAATGACTCAGGAAAAAAGTTTCTGCAAAATGAGACTGCTTTCATCAGCTAAGGGACAGAACACCCCCAGCTCTGCTGCAGACTTTGGCTGGAGCAATCAAATGCTGCAGATATGAGACAGAGATGAGCTGCTTTAAAACTAATGGATAATTGATACCTAATAAGTTTAAGTGCTATCAGTAGTACTGTTAAATATATTTAAATGCAGTTTATCCACCCCTAATTCAGCATCAATCCACTTCTCTTGTACACCAAGGAGGATGGATGTACTTGATGTTTAGTGCATCACCTCAGCATCTTTAACTGCCCTGGAACTAGTGGGACCTTTTGGAAACTGTGGTTGGCCTCAGCAATACCCACTCCAATTAGCTTAATGTGAGTCCTGTGATAACTGCAGTTTCATTAATAAAGCTCTAGCACTTTGAGTCACACAGCTGTGTCAAGAACTTTTCTTCTCTCTGTTTCTTTAAACATAACTTCCAGCATGGCACTGAAAAAGGCTCAACAATCTGAGCCATAAAATCTCGGGATCTAATATTCAAACCAAAAGGCTTTGACAATTAATCTTCTCTAAACCCACAAGCTTTCAGCGAAACTCACTGCCTTTTTGCAGCCTGACTCACACTGTCCCATTGCCCGAGGCTGGCAGTATTGCTTCCACCTCTCTTCCCAGTTGCAGGGTCGGCTGGGAGACATGGAAGAGGCGATGAAGCTGCAGAGCTGGACCACTCACTGCTCGTCAGCCCCTGAGCACCAGTGCTGGTGATCGTGCAGGATAAAGCTGGACCAGATAGCACAGGTGACTACTCATTGCAAATGGTTTGCAGTTTCCATTGCCAGGGCTTTGTCTGACAGTTAGCCATGGGAGCAGAGAAGAGACAGCTTCATTTTGGCAACTGACTGAGCTGTCCCTATGCCTCCTCTGTGCACTTTGAAGCATCAGTCCTGCTAATCCTGGATGCAGACTCTGTTGAGGGACGTTCCAGGGACCTCCTCTGAGGACAACATCATAGAATCACAGAATCATAGAACAGTCATGGTCGTGGCTTCATCATACCCTCATACCTTCCTGGCTTCACGCTGGAAGCTGTGTACCAAACCAGGGCAGAAAGAGAGCAGCATATGTGTAAGGGATCAGTATTGCAGAGTGCAAAGCACCCTGCTCTTCCCACTGTCTCCCACTCTCAGCATCTTGCAGGATCAGGCCCTTTCTTATGAACTGTCAAGACATTATCATCTTTCCCTGTTTGACATTTAACATCTCTTGGCAAAAGATTAATGAATTGACTGGCTTTCAACAGGTTTTATGAAGCAAGACAGAAGCATGCCAGCACAGACAGCATATTAAATGCATTCAGCAGGGAAGCCTCACATGCCTGTTGTGTGTCTGTGCAGCCAGTGCGTGTCTGTAGGCACGAAGGGCTCCGAGGGAACTGTTGGCTCAGAATGGCAAGCAAGAGGGAAAACTGCAATAAAAGCAACATGTGGCCTTTAGCTTACTGCCTTACCTCATATGAACCTTCGTTAAAACTGCTCTGAGCCTGCTGATTTCACACTACCCCACCACACACACTGTAGAGGTGATAAATTCATATAGTGAAAAACATATGATTTAGGAGCTTGGGGGTTTAAAGAATCATTCATATTTCTGTGGTGATTTCACCCTGGTGTAGTACCCTCCCAGCCATGCTATCAATGTCGGGGTGCACAGGCTGGCTTTGTGTCCCACTGCAGCAGGCAGGAGGCAGAGGAGTACAAGAAGTACTTGAGTGGTTTATACAGGGATAATTCAGCCAAAGCATGCTGGTAACTTCAGAAACTGCTGAAGTGGAGAGCTCCCTGAACCAGATTTCCTGCTATGTAACATGGCCTTTGGTTGCTTTGTTTTCAAAACACATGGATTAATTGTTGATTTAGGTCTTTAAAATGAAATAACCATTTTATTCAAGTAATAGCTGCATTAGCAGTGACTGAAACTATTGCACTGCTCATTTGCACATGCAGGTAAAGTAGTGGAATTTCAGGCCTCATGAGATCGAGTCAGAATGCTCCCAAGTGTCAGAGAAATTTCAGTCCTAGACTTACTTTGAACTTCATGACTCATATCCCAGACCCAGATTTTTAATCCTCTTCAGTAATTGGAAATATGTGGTACATATCAGTACGTCTGGAAAGCTGTTCTGATGTTACAGGGTCCTGACACTGGGAAGTGCTGAGAATTTCTGATTCCCATGGATGCAAATGTGAACTAAAATTGGTCAGCATCTCATAGGTTTGCACTTATTAAGACAATTGGAATGATGTGATTGTATACTAATTGTTGTCTGTCCCCATATAATACTGCATGGTACTTTCTGAATAGGTGTTAACAGTCCCAGATCCTCAGCTGCAGTCAGCCAGACTAGGTCCATAGGAAATGAAGGATGAGACTTTATACCATGTCTCTAAAGCCATGTGGGATTTGTAAACCTCCCTGGATCCTTGGCTTAGTCCTGGAGGATCTGCTCAAATTTACCAAGAAAAGCTGTTCACTCCAACCCAGACCAGTCTGGGATTCCCTTTCTTGTAGTATTCATAATAAAGTGAACTGGAGCTAGACTTGCAGGAGCTGTTCCTCTCTGTTGTGCTCCTGAGGCCAGCTGCATGGTGTTGAATCAAGCATAGATGCAGTTAGCACTGGGGATCCTCCTCGTCAGCCTCAAGGTTAGCTGTAAGTTTATTCAGAGGCTAAAAGACATTTTTTCCTCTGCATGGATTGTCCTCGAATGAGCCTATTGTCATGTGAGGGTCCCCTCCCTCCCCTTCTGCAGACAGGTGCAGGAATGCAGGCTGCCGCATGGATATTCAAATGATACATGTGAATACAAACCATTATGTTCTCTTGCACAGGGTTCATCTGACAGTCATTTTGCAAGCGGTGTTCTTTGATATGACATCATGATCAGCGTGTTCTAACTGGCACGGTGACACCATTCCACACCTTGAACCACCCACATGCGTATCACCACAGCCTCACCAGATGTAATGTTCTTGTATAGGCAGAAGTTTCCCAGGAGAAAAAAAAAATCACCGCCTGATCCCACTTAGGGAGCTTGCAACACCATTATTTTCTACTGTCTTTGCCATTTTCTGCTATGGCTATGGAGTGAAGCCTTTAATGACACAGAAGTAATGAATACAAGGCATGATAGGCAAGCATGGAGACAAACTTCCATCAGAAAGAAATATGAGTGACATAGAATCCTAGACTTGTTTGAAAGGGACCTTAAAACTCATCCAGCTCCAGTCCCCCATCACAGACTGGGACATCTTCCACTAGGACCAGGTGCTCAAAGCCTCGTCCATGAGCTACATGCACATAATAGAACATGAGTTGCACGAGTTACATGATTTAATAATATGAGCTACAGCTTTTGTAATGTCCCATTTTGCCATGTACCAATTCCCCATGGTTGTCCTAAACCTGTATATTTTACATAGATGCATTTAAGGCCACATTAGTGCAGCAGTAGTACGCTGCTAGCACTGGAGAACACATAAACACAGAGAGTCTTTCAAGAATTTGGATTAAGCTTTTGTCTTGTAGAGTTCTGAGTTCAGAGAGCTTTCCATGGATTGTTATCTGTGTATTTATTTATTTATTGTCAGTATCCTTCTTTGAAGCTCTTTAGCAGGACTGACACTCAGTGCTTGCACAACTTGCAGATGGTGATGACCACATCACGCTCCATAGTATCAAAACACTTTTTTGATACCCAGGAAGACTGGGTTCTCTGTGCAGGGAGAAAATGTGCAGGTATCTATCTGCATGAAAAATCCTCTTCATCTATTTTGTGTGGGTAAATGATGGGACAAACACGCTGCTTTACATCACCCAGCAAGCCACCCGTGCTCCCTGCCACTGTTGTGCTTTGTGCCTAAAGTTGGGAATGGCTGGGCTGCCTGGTCCTCATCACCACTGGGAAAACATAGAAGGTGTCACTACACAACAAGTGAAATGGGTATTTAGAATCATAGAATCACAGAATAGTTAGGGCTGGAAAGGATCTTAAGATCGTCTAGTTCCAACCCCCTGACATAGGCAGGGACACCTCCCACTAAACCATGTTATCCAAGGCTCTGTGCAACCCAGCCTTGAACACCACCAGCAATGGAGCATTCACAGCTTCCCTGGGCAACCCATTCCAGTGCCTCACCACCC
>JASSUY010020641.1:0-10061 GCA_032466535.1 Forpus xanthops
CTGTTATCCTTAACATCCCTAGCCAAGTTTAATTCTAACTGGGCCTTAGCTTTCCTAACCTGGTCTCTAGCTTCCCATACAACATCCCTGCAATCTTCCCAGCCTGCCTGTTCTTGCTTCCACCTTTTATAAGCCTCTATTTTCTTTCAAATTTTCCACATCTTCTGCCCATTTCTGATGAGCAAGCTGCAATTTGTGTCTTGAGCCCTTGCCTGAGCCATGTTGCAAATACCCTTGTGCTTGATCTTTGTTTTGTTGACTTACTCAGCTGCAGATCTGCCTCACTGCTTCAAGTTTGTCTGATGCTCATTGGGCTGTACCAGACCTGTTGCTGTCACCAGCTCAATTCCTCTCAGATTGTAGAATCAGAGTGGTTTGAGTTGGAAAGGTCTTTAAGGCTCATCCAGTTCCAGCCCCCTGCCACAGGCAGGGACACCTTCCACTAGAGCAGGTTGCTCCAGGCCCCCTCCAACATGGCCTTGAACACTGCCAGGGATGGGGAAGCCACAGTTTCTCTGAGCAACCTGTGCCAGGGTCTCAGCACCCTCACAGTGAAGAATTTCTTCCTAATATTTAATCTAAATCTCCCCTTTTTCAGTTTAAAGCCATTCCTGCTTGTCCTATCCCTACTTGTCTATCACTACGTGCTGCAGGACTGTTTCTTCTCAATGAGCTTACCCATGTGATGGGCACTCACAGTGCCTGGCTCATTTTCCTCTTAGAGCAACCCTATTCTTGCTGCTCCTCACACCTGACATGTTGGTATGCTTATCCTGACAAGACTTTTTAAATGACTGTATTCTTCAGCTATAGGCATTTAATGTCACAGAGTGAGATGTATTTTCTTGATTCAAAATCTGAACGTTTCTACCTCAAACATGCTTCACTAGCCTGGCCCTGGCAGGTATTTCTTTTGTTCAAACCATTTCAGTTAGGGAAAAAAAAAAAAAAATCAAAAAGATAAGCAACAACAAAAAAACCCTTTCATGTTATTTAGTATGAATCAAAGCAATATATTATTAGACGTGCGTTACTAAGACTCATAAAGACTAAATAACAAACAGAAAAAAGTTTACCTCATGAGGAAATGGAAGCAGACAGACCTAAGTGCCACAAGCATCTACAACCTTAAACTGACAAATTGAAAACATGCTTGATGGATGATTCCAGCTAAGTATTTACTTTTCCAGAATTCTGACAGCTCTAGCAAGCAAGGCATAGCTCTGTGGGACACACATCATCTATAAGACATACCCAATGCAAGCCACATAACTCCTGCAAATGCAAACTATGAGAAGCAATTGTTCAGGATACTGAGTCCAGGTGTACCTTGCTGGAAGGTCCAGAAAAGTGTAATTGTAATGAGAAAAAGTGGAAGGCATCTGAACTAGTCTACTCTGGAAAGAAAGACAGAATATGAGAGAGATCTATGAAGCCATGAATGGAATAGGACAGCTGCACAGGGAGAGATGAGTGATTGTTTCTCCGTATCTCCTAAAATGGGAACATTCACAAAGATGACAAGGAGCAGATTTCTACAATGTGTTAGCTCGACAACAGGTAAGATGCCATATTATGTTTTGTAGTTTTTACCAGTGTGTTTCATTCAGGTAAGACCTCACTACGTTTCCACTAGTTTAATACTTTTTTCCTTAAGTTTGTGATATTGGTCACTCCAGAGACAAATACTAGGTTAAGCAGTTCTTAACCAGGTAATCCTTTCACCTGCTTTGCAAAAGATAGAGAATAAAAAATAATAAAAATATGGAGGATATGAAAGGAACCAAGAGAATCTTGAAGTAATTATTGTATCAGAATCAGGGAGTAAACAGCCAAAGATAACTAAATGAACATGCGGATGCTTGAATATTAAGTCACAGAGGGATTTAAATACTTACCCAAGTCCATTAAGAAAATCATTAGGAGTGCCAGGTGTGCCAAATCCTATTTTGCCTCTTTACATGCAGTTTATCTCATCTTAATTTTTTGTCTATTATTATTTGCTACTGCCATTCAAGAAACAGAAGACCTAAAATTATAGACAGAGGAAATCTGAACTTTGAAGATATGTTTATTTTCTTCTCACTGTGAACAGAAGGCCCATGAAAATCATTGCAAAAATATCAGGGTTCAAACAAGGTCTGGATGCTCATGTAGATAATGAAAATGAAATTCCATGCTATGGTTATAAACCAAGAACAGACAGAAAATGTTAGCCTCATGGGCTTTCTTTTATCTCACTTTGGAACACCTCAAATGTGCTATTGGCTGAGAAAAAAAAATATTCAACTGGGCCAGCAGGACAATTTCTAAGTTCCTAACAGTCATAAAGCTAACACTTTATGAGAGTTTTATTGATCCAGTGTATGGCTTGTTTTCCAAGGCCCTCCCTTGTTTTTATTGTCCATTACAATGTAGCTTTTTTTTTTTTTTTTTAATAAAAGCCGAGTGAAAGATGAGAAATTCACACATCTGACGTGTTCTTCACACTTTTTCAACTTGATAGGTTCGTCTTTTCTGTATGTCAGTATGAGCATCTTTGGGTGGAAGATTTCTGTGCATGTTCTGATTCCAGTCACTCAGCAGAGCATACTAAAAACTACACACATCTGGAGATGAACATGATTATAGTTAATAGAAAGAGAACAGGATATTTAAATATAGGTGTCTTTTCTTCATATATTCTCGTTCCTATCAACTCCAAAGCATTACTGTTTTCCTTTTCTTCCCCTATTTCTCTCAGAAGAATATAGATTTATGCCCATTTCAAGTGTTCAATCCTAATCCTCAAATGTTTATGTTTATGTTTACCTCTACCTTTTTTCGTTTTTGCTTAAAATGACAGTAGCAGTAGTCAACCACTCCTGTGCAGGGAGAACACAGGGCCATAATACAACTCCCTCCACTTTGTCCTTTACATGCACCACTTCTAGTAGGCTGATTCTAAGAAATGGCTTTTAAGTTGGTCATCTCTTTGGCCATTCTGGTTTGACCTCCTTTCATGGTGTTACATGTGTTCTGTAGGGAATCATTAATTGTTCATCAAACACATGTACAGCTTTCTTGCTTCCTTAAACCTTTATCATTTACTGGGTATAATTAAGTTCCTTGAAAACCATCAAACTTCAAGAGAATTATAAATAGTTGAAACCAGGCGAGTCTTATGTGCTTTTACAGATGCAAAACACACTGGTGCTTTGCTTACAGAGACAATGGACTAAATAAGCAAGAGACAAGAACACAGTCCGAGATATTGACATCTTTTCTTTTTAAACAAGCCAAAGGGTTTGAATTCTGGAAACCATTTGTCCATTAAGCTATATCAACCTATTCTATGATTCTCTTATTCTATAAGGAGATGCCAGTATGAAATTAAAAGTCTTACTGAGGGCAGACACAGCCATCTATTATAAACCAGCATTGTTCCATACATAGCAGAATTGTCAGAAAGGTAATCAATAAAAACTGTTAATGAATTATTGCTCAGTTATATTCATTTCTGATGCAGACATTGTTTGCAGTGGAAGACACCCATGGGCAGAAAAACACAATTCAGAGGGGAGTATAAATGTATCTCCTTTGATGTGCTGCATCTGCCCAGCCCTTATAATGAAAAAGATTCATTCGAATTTAAAGATTGATTTTTAGGGAAATGTAAATAAGCAGTAAAGTTCTTTTCCCTTAGCTTTCTAATCTCAACGATTTATTGCTAAAACCTTCCCTTTTACAGAAGGCTCTAATTGTTTTCTTTCTGGCGTAGACTTGGAAAGTTATCTTATAGGAAACTTAAAACTTTTAAGAAACTTTCTCTTTCAAACAAGAAAATCAGAACCATGAACTACAGTGCTGAGAAAAAAATTAGCAAATAAATATAAAAAATGGTGTTATGCAACACAAGTGATGGTTTCCTGGATATGGAGAAATAACTTTTGTCTTGCAAATGCGAATTTCAGGCTATCTTCTGACAGTCAGTATTTCTGCTGTGGGCTGGTTTGTGACTGGAGGAATTCATGTCTAAGTGTGAGTTAAGGAAAATATGATTCTTAAATATGCATGTATTCAGGTCCTGCAGAAAGTCTTTGAATCATCCATCTCACGACTCTGCATGAAGGATGCCATTTGCATCTGACTACTTGTGACTGTCTTGGTGCAACTTGACATGTAACAGCTAAACATGTGCACATGCATGGAGTCATGTTTAAAGTAGTGGTCAATAGGCAACAGGAAAACACATCACGTACCTGATGAGAGGAAAAAGGAAATGGGTGAATCATATTTAAGAATAACGTTAAGTTCTAAGCTTTTCTTAGCTGGCAGAAACTTTGTTTTGCTCTATAATAGGTTTTCAGTCACAGACATCATTTTGCACGTATTAGCACAAACACAATCTGTGTAATGCAAAATAACGCTGCTGGCATTTTCTGGATTTGGGGTTTTATTTCTTCATTGTACTGGGCATGCATCTGCAGTAATAATATTTTTTCCTATACCACTGTCTTTTCTTGTTTACCAATTGTTTCTTACTAATGGTGATCATTCTGTTGGCAAGTGCTCCCTTTTTGCATATTTCTATACACAAATCTATCATAACTGCTTCCAATGTTATTCATTTTTTGTCTTGATAAGGAAAAAAAAGATCTTATAAACGATCTAAGCTGATCCTAAGGACTCCAAATAATTGTACTGCTTTATCCTTGGATAACAGTAATCACATTTAACAAACACATGGACATGAATGTTGGCAATTGAACGGTCAGCTTTAAGGAGCATAACATAAAAGGTATTGAAAATGAAATAAAATACACACAAATAAACAATAAACAATAAACAATAAAATAATGCATGTTGTATACCACCTGTTTAAGCAGCACACAAGTCAAATACAAAAGGAATTCAGCTTTTTAAATCCATATTGAAGGCAACCATCACATTACCTGTGCTTTTCAGATGTTTGTGCTCATACCTGATATTTTTCCAGATTACTTAGTATTTTGTTGGTGGTGGTGGCATTTCAAACACAGAAAATCCTAAACTCAGTTGTGGTGCAAATGGGTGTAATTCAACTAAGTAAAGTATGTAAACAATGTCTGGAAATGGGATTGGCTTGTTGTTCAGTCTCAAACACAAAACTGAAGCATACTGAGGATAGAAACAAGAATGAAGTGAGGAAAGCTAAAACTCAAATCGAATTGAATCTGGCCAGGGGTATCAAAGACAACAAGGAAGGCTTCTATAAGTGCATAAGTGACAAAAGGAAGGCTAGTGAAATTGTGGGCTCATTGCAAAGGATAAGTGAGGACCTGGTTGCACAGGACATAAAAAAGGCTGAGGTACTGAATGCTGCCTTTGCCTCTGTCTTGACTGACAAGACCTGTCTTCAAGAACTCTAGGTCCTAGAGATCAGAGAGAAAGGCTGGAGCAAGGAAGATGTACCCTTGGTGAAAGAGGATCAGGTCAAGGAATGCTTAACAAAAATAAACATACAAAAGCACATGGGCTCTGACAGGATGTACCCCAAACTGCTGGGGGAGCCAGGTGATGCAATTGGGAAGACGGACTCGATAATCTTTGATCAATAATGGCAGCTGGGAAAAGTGCCCCAAGATCAAAGAAAAGTAAAAGTTACTCCTGTGTTCAAGAAGAGCAGAAGGAAAGCCCAGGGTATTAGGAAACCCAGTTTATTACAGGCCAGTCAGCATCACTTTGAGCCCTGGGAAGATGATACAGCAGTTAATCCTGGAAATCGTTTCCAGGTACAGTAAGGATGAGAAAATCATCAGGAGTGAAGCATGGCTTCACCAAGTGGAAGTCATGCTTGACCAACTGGATAAACTCCTGAGACAAAGTGACTGGCCTTGGTAGATGAGGAGAGAGCAGTGCCTATTGTCTACCTGGGCTTTAATAAGGACTTTGATGATGCCTTCCATAAGATCCTTATATGGAAGATGTTGATGTACAGCTTTGCATTCATGCACAGAATGGATGGGCAGACAGTGAGATGTCTGAATGGCCAGGCCCAGAGGGTGATGTTCAGTTGTACAAAGTCCGGTTGTAGACCAGTGACTAGCAGAGCTCCCCAGGGATCAATACTGAGTCCATTCCTATTTAACAACCAGATGATGGAGCAGAGCTTACCCTCAGCAAGTTTGCTGATGAAACAAAACTGGGAGCACTGGCTGATATGCCAAAGGGTCATGCTGCCATTCAGAGGGATCTCAACAGCTTGGAAAAATGAGCCAACAGGAGCCTCATGTGTTCAACAAGGGGAAGTGCAAAGTCCTGTACCCAGGAAGGACCCACCCTATACACCAATGTGTGCAGGAGGACACCCAGCTGGAAAACAGCTTTGCAGAAAAGGACCTGGAGGTTCTGGTGAAGACCAGGTTGAACACAATCCAACGCTGTGCCCTTGCTGCAAAGAAGGTAAATGGTATTCTGAGCTGCATGAGCAAAGTATTGCCAGGAGGGAGGTGATCCTTGCCCTCTACTCAGCACTGATGAGGCCACATCTAGAGTACTGTGTGCAGTTCTGGTCTCCCCAGTTGTCATGGGTTCAGCAGCAGCAGTCATTTTTTCTTTTTCATAGTAGCTGGTGAAGCACTGTAGTTTTGATTTTTGGCTTAGGAACAGCACTGATAACACCAGTGTGTATAGTTATGGCTTAGAATGTTTAGGCTGGTAGAAAACTTTCTGAGTCTCATGCTCTGCTAGGGAGGAGGGGAAGCCGAGAGGAAGCAGAGACAGGACACCTGACCCAAACTGGCCAAAGAGTTATTCCATACCACAGCACATCATACCCAGGATGTAAAACTGGGGGCAGGAACCCAGAAGAGTTCAGTTCACAGCTCAGTCAAGTGGTGAGCAGCTCTGTCTTCTTCCCTTGTATTTCCCTGGTCATTGTTACTAGTGGTAGCAGTAGTGATTTATGTTATACCTTAGTTACTGAACTATTCTTATCTCAACCTGTGGGAGTTACATTCTTTCAGTTCTTCTCCTCATTTCCCCCACCCCACCCAGAAGTGGAGGGGAAGAAGGTGGGAGGAGTCAGTGGGCGGGCAGACTGATTTACGCCTTAGACCACAACAGTTCGTTTTTTGAAGTAGAGGAATATCCACCCCTTATTCCATACCATTCAGATCCCATATTTTCAATATACCATGACATATATATGCATATATATACATCTACACACACGCACACAGAGGGAGAGAGATCATCCCTCAGTGCATGGACCAATAACTACAAAGCTGCTGAGTCCATTCGGTCCATGATGTCCAGCTCCATATCCTGTATCAGTCCTTCAGAGCAGGGGAGGCTGTGTGCAGTGCTGGATCATTGTCTGCTGATGCTGATAATTTCTTTACTGCAGAACTCGTCCGGTTTCATTAAAGTTCATTCTTTGTTGGGATGATGGTCAGAGGGCCAGCCACTGATGATCTGAAGACATCTAGTTGGTGGGCTCTAAAAGCATTACATAGAAGGCAACAGCATGCAACTGAGTTCATTGGCTATTTTCTCCTAAAATCAAATCCTCTTGAGGTACACATCGGACTTCCCCATTTTCCTGTATTACCCACCAAGTATATCCAGGTCCCTTTGCAAAAGCAATCCCACAAGTGGATTTGCCTTTACCTGAAGCAGGAATAATCCAGACTGTCTTCCCCAGCAAATTTTTTATATACACCACAGGAACTTTGTCCTCCTCTACAGTATGTAGAAGTTTTGACTGGGCTAGGTCAGCCCTGATGGCAGGTCTTTTGGTGTTAACCAGCCAAGTGGCCTTTGGTAAATGTGTATCCCAATGTTTGAAAGTTCCATCACCCATTGCTTTCAGTGTAGTTTTTAACAGTCCATTATACCCTTCTATTTTCCCAGAGGCTGGTGTATGGTAGTGGATGTGATATATCCATTCAATGCCATGCTCTTTGGCCCAAGTAACTGTCAGGCTGTTCCGGGACTGAGCCCTGTTGTCTGACTCAATTCTTTCTGGGATGCCATGACACCACAAAATCTGTTTCTCAAGGCTCAGGATAGTGTTCTGGGCAGTGGCGTGGGGCATAACTTATGTTTCCAGCCATTCGGTGGTTGCTTCCACCGTGGTAAGCGCTTTCCTTGGCAGGTTGGTGGGAGTGTGATATAGTCAATTTGCCAGGCCTCCCCATATTTGTACTTCAGCCATCGTCCTCCATACCAAAGAGGCTTTAAACGTTTAGCTTGCTTAATTGCATGTTTCACAGTCATGAATAATCTGGGCAATAGTGTCCATTGCTAAGTCCACCCCTTGGTCACGAGCCCATCTGTTTGCTCTATCTCTGCCCTGATGGCCTGAAGTCTCATGGGCCCATCGGGCCAAAAATAATTCACCCTTATGTTGCCAATATAAGTCCATCTGAGCTAGTTCAATCTTAGTAGCTTTATCCACTTGTTGGTTGTTCTGGCGTTCCTCAGTGGCCCGACTCTTGCATACATGAGCATCTACATGGCGTACCTTGATGTCATGGGTTTAGCAGCAGCAGTCACTTTTCTCTTTCATAGTAGCTGGTGTAGCGCTGTGTTTTGGATTTTTGGCTTGGGAACAGTGCTGATAACACCAGTGCGTATAGTTATGGCTTAGAATGTTTAGGCTGGTAGAAAACTTTCTGAGTCTCATGCTCTGCCAGGGAGGAGGGGAAGCCGGGAGGAGGCAGAAACAGGACACCTGACCCAAACTGACCAAAGAGGTATTCTCTACCACAGCACGTCATGACTAGGATGTAGAAACGGAGAGAGCAGAGACCTGGAAGGATGATGATGCAGGGGGGTGTGCGCAGCATGGCCGGGATTTGGTATGAGGTGATGGGGGGACGGACACTGCATAGTCAAACTTGGTATCAGATGATGGGGAGGCACTGCATGGAGTAGCTAGGTATCAGGTGAAGATCTGTTGTATTCTCTTTCCTTGTATTTTCTCTTGTATTATTATTGGTGGTAGCAGTAGCCATTTATGTTATACCTTAGTTACTAAACTGTTCTTATCTCAACCTGTGGGAGTTGCATTCCTTCAATTCTCCTCCCCTTCCCACCAGGACTGGGGAAGAAAGAGGGGGGAGTGAGTGAGAGAGCAGCTGCATGAGTTTGAGGGCCTTAAACCATGATAGTTCTTTTAGAGAGAGCGACTGCATGTGTTTGAGGGCTTTAAACCACGACACCTGACCACCAGGTTCTGCACCCGGGCAGCAATATCTTGCCACAGTGCAGCAGCCTAGATGGTTTACCTCTGCATTGCCAGTTGCTCTGCTTCCATTGCTGCAAACACCCCACAGGGAATTTCCCACCATCCATGAGTCAGTATAAAGTACTGGTCACTTTTCTTGTTCAGCAATGTCCAAGTCCAGTTTGATGGCTTTCGCCTAGGCAAACTGACTCAATTCACCCTCTCCTTCATCAGTTTTTGCAACTTGTTGTCGAGGACTTCATACAGCTGCCTTCCATCTACGATGCTTTCCCACAATGTGACAGGACCCATCAGTAAACAAGGAATACTGCTTTTAACTTTCTGACAGTTTATTATATGATGGAGCCTCTTCAGCACACATCACTTCCTCCTCCTCTGGTGACATCCCAAAATCTTTACCCTCTGACCAGTCCATAATAACTTCTAGAATTCCTGGACAACTGGGATTTCCTATTTGAGCTCATTGTATAATTAGTGCAGCCCACTTACTCCATGTAGCATCAGTTGCATAATGTGTAGAAAAGACTCTGTCTTTGAGCATCCAGCCCTGTACAGGCAACTGGGGTGCTAGAAGGAGCTGTGTCTCAGTGCCAATCACTTCTGAAGCAGCTTGAACCCCTTCATAGGCTGCCAGTATCTCTTTTTCAGTTGGGGCACAGCTGGCCTAAGATCCTCTGTATCCCTGACTCCAAAAGCTGAGGGGTCAACCTCGAGTCTCCCCTGGAGCTTTCTGCCAGAGGCTCCAGGTAGGACCACTCTCCCCAGCTGCAGTGTAAAGCACATTTTTAACATCTGTCCCAGTCTGGACTGGTCCAAGGGCTACTGCATGAACTATCTCTCATTTAAT
>JASSUY010020643.1:0-26026 GCA_032466535.1 Forpus xanthops
AACCTGTGGGAGTTGCATTCTTTTGATTCTCCTCCCCATCCCCCTGGACTGGGGAAGAAAGAGGGGGGAGTGAGTGACCAGAACTGTTTGAGGGCCTCAAACCACGGCACATGTGCATGACACCACATACTTGGTTGCTTCTCATTTAGTCAATGCAACTCCCAGTCAACGTAAAAGCCACAATATATGGCACACTTTGAAAAGAGTTTCTCATGAAATAAGACTGCTGTTAGCATTTTGTCTGCTACAGCACACACATATTTAAGAAATAAGAAAGGAAGATAGAGGGAAAGCAACAGAATGAGAGAATGATTGCATGTACTGTGTTCCACTGTGTAAAAAGCATTATTCATTATTATTTTGCTAATTTCACTCTGATCAAGTCTTTAAAACAATTTCACAACTAAACATACATTCACTGTTGGGAAAACTATATTCTGAACTTGTCACAGAAACAGACTTGAAAATATAACAAATGCTTGCAATCTATAAATAATATAATTGCAAATAATATTACTAGGTATTTCTACAGGGGCAACAACAGTAGTGTACCTAAATAGTGAATTTGTAGATGGACCTCTGTGGGTGACTATAATGAACTCTTGTATGAGATTAATGAGATCATCTCTACATGTCTACTCATATCACATTTTATCACATTCTACCACTCTTTATCACAAAATTGAAAAGACTACCTAATTAATTCCATATAGAAACTTTTGTAGGTAGCTAGTTGCCTCCTGGATTATCTTTCAAAACATCACCATGTGAGCTGCATAGCTGAAAGGGCAACAGGATCCCTCTTCACATTTCAGAGAAAGAAAACTTCCAAAACCGTTAGCAACTACAGGGAGTATTAAATGACTAACACTGGCTTGTGAAGTACTGGGAAAAGACAGCTTAGGAGAGAAAATGGCAATAAGCTGAAGCTAGCACTGGGAAGTTAAAGACCTTCCAGCCAAGAATGAATTATTTCTGGTGCCTACAGGGAGGCCCAACATGCCATCTGGCAGTAGGATACAAGCAGCATGCTTGTGTTGCAAACAAACTGCTCAGGACCAGCAGAATCAGACACCAGGCAGAGATCCAAAGGGCCCATTTAGTCTATTCTCCTGCTCCAAAGAAGGATCAGTGCTCTTTATGACATTCCAGGCAAATCTCTATCATGTTGTGAAAATTCTTCAAACAAAAACCTATTCTAGTGCTTCAGTATCCTTACAGGAGTCCACTTTTCCTTGGAAATAAAATGGTTCTCTCCCCAGTACAATAGCTTTTTGAAAACTTAGAATGCTTCCAGTTAGTCTTCTCTTCTTTTTTTTTTTTTTTTTTTTTGGCTTGACCTTAAGCTAGTCTTGTGGAGCCTCACTGCCCTGTTCCTGCATTGTGGAAGGCCAGGTGAGGGAAATTGTTACTTTCAGCACCTACAGTACAGCAGGACTTCATAATGAATTGTCCTTAAACTTGAAATCAAGGGATCATGCAGGTGCTGTAGGAATTTTACAGCCATGAAAATGCAAGAACAGTAAGTGGCAAGAGGCTGTTATACAATCTAATTCGGTACAGGAAACAGCCAACATAAAATAGAAGGTGAGGGGAATGCACTTCATGATGTGAAATAATGTATGGGGAGGTACACAGAACCCCTGGATATTAGCATACTTGCTTTGAATATATATATTTTTTCTTTCCTGCTCTCAGAGATTGTTACAGGCAAGAGAACAAGTTTCTAAATAAACAAAGCCAAACCAAAACTATAATCTGTATATTTCTGAGCACAAAGTGAGACATTCTGATTAATATGTTTTAGAAGTTATATTTTCATTTCATTCTTCTCTTTCTTTTCTCAGCAGGAAATGCATATTAAGATACTTAAGTAATATGCAATTAGTTACCAAGTGTTAAAGCCTCTTACTCACCCACTGGAGACATTTCTGGGACACTGGCAACATAAGGACCATCCAAAAACTTTGGCTCATTATCATTAATGTCCTGCACTTTGATGATGAATTCTGATTCTGGCTCTAGTGGTTTCTTGGTGTCAACATCCACAGCCTGAGCCCGGAGTGTGTAGAAAGGTTTTTCTTCTCGATCTAGGCTCCTTATGGCATGAATGTCTCCTGTGGTCTCATCAATGGTAAAAACAGTGCCAGCACCATCTCCTGAAAGGGTATATTTTACAGTGCCAACTCCCTTGTCCAAGTCGGAATGAAGCTTGAGAACAGAAAAACAAACAAAAAAAACAAAACAAAACAAAACAAAAACAAAGAGGAAAAGAACATGAATTTTTTTTTCTAGGCAGGAAGAAAATTATTGGGTTTGTTGGGTTTTTTTTTTCCCCTCTTATGTAATAAAAGGCACAATTTCATAAGTAGTCCTTAACTACCTCTAAGTGCATGAAAACATTTGGGTAGCGCTGCAATCTAACAGTTTTACACCCATCTAGTACCCAGCACACAGAACATTTAAAAATCTTACCTACTTTCTCCAACTAATACTGTTCACTAATAAAACTGATGTGAAGCAGAGCTTTGGATTTGTTATAAAGTGATATTTAAGACCTAGGATGGAAAACCACCAATAACCACATCAAACAAACATGAGGTGACATGAAAGACTCAATAGTTTTCACAGGTTTTTGGCTTTCAACAAAGTAGAATGGAAGTATCCAATTTTCATTTCACAAACAAGAACTTGACAGAATTATAAACTCAGATTCAAAGTAAAACCTGATTTAAAAAAGACAACATACACTTCTTAATTACAGTCAGCGCTGAACAGAGCTAAAACCACTACCTATCACATGAATATTTGATCTGTCCTTTGTTTATGTTATGTCCAAATATTTGTTTCTGTCCTTTCTGAGACAGTTACATGACTGACAACATGAAGCCAGTATTTCTTTTCCTCATTGGAAGAATATGGAACCCAGTCAATTCTGCCTCACTTCAATTATTTCTGCCTAAAATACCAATATACACATTTTTCAGGCTATTAGTGTGCTAAATTTCCATTTCTAATTTAAAAAAATACTTGAATATGAGTTCTTGGATGATTTTGTCCATTTGATCAGTGTCTATACCACTATAATGTGGCCTTAAACACTATTTCAAACACAGGATTTTTTGAAATAAAAATACAGTACGATGAACTTATTTCTCAGGTGTCTTTATCTTTTTCATGTTCATCATTTAAATATATCTGAGAGTTCTGAATAGATACTCAAGGTTACATCACTGATGCTGAAATAATTTTTAAAATATTTGCCTGGTTGTTCCATCTAATGAGAACCAGAGAGATTTGCTATAATGGACAGAGGCTGGAATAGAATTTTTGAGAGTGAATTCCCTTAAGTAGTAAAGTGATTATGGATATAGGCTTTATTTACATGATGTACTGCCCAAGGTGAAAGATAATAGAGGAAACATAGGACATGAAAAGAGATTACGTAGAAAATGAATTACTGAGAAACTAAATGGTTTTGGTAATGGGGCAAGAAGCTAAGCTCAGAGAAAGAGGTAAAGGCAATTATTAACATTTATAGCTATTGCCTTGAAATTGGAAATAGATCTTTGTAACTGTGGAAGAGGTCATGGTTTGTGGGACAAGGCGAAAACACAAATGTAGTCTCTTTTTTGTCTACTTTTGTCTCAATGAATGCACTAGATCCTGGTCTTTCATCTAGCTGTCCCCTCCATATGATTTTAAATTACCTCTCCAGTCCAAAATACAGCACTTCGCTTCTCAGGTATTAAATATTTCCTTGCTTGAAAAGTGAAAATATAATGCATCCTCAGATAATTAACGTGTAATTCTTCCTCTTTGTCTCAGAAGTTTCCTGTTGTTTCATTATACCTTGCTCAGTTAAAATAGTATTTTCCTTCCATTATCATACAGAAGCATACAGACACACATGAAGTGAAAAAAAAAAAAAACAAACCAAAAAAAAACTAAAATCAAAATTGTGATGATAAGAAAGTTCAAAGAAAAGAACTTAGAGATTTATAGGGGAAGACACATCATTTTCTTGCTAGTATCCCTGTATTACATAAAATATGTTGGGATTTATTCTGAAGTCCACTTACTTCCTTAATGGAAGTAAGAATATCACAGAGCAAAACAATGCAGTTTTGAAGCAGTGATTTGTGAAGAGGGAAGCTTGCCCAGAATATTGTCTGTACTGACATCTCCTGTCATCAGATTTGGCAGTACAGCTGAGATGGCTGAGTGTCTTTCTGATTGCCAGCTGAAGGTTTTATGTTCAACTAATCAAAAATGAAACTGCATTGCATGTGTTACCTGAGCACTTGGATTATACTAGAGGAAAACAACTGCGTTATTTGCCCTATTTGAGGAAAAAGGTAAAAAGTTTAAGAAACAGTAAAACAAGGAAAGGAGAACAGAAGGGGAGAGTGAAATACAAATACAAGCATAAGCATAGCTTTTTTTCAAATGTATTTGAGCAAAGAAGCTTTATAACTGGCAACGTTGTCAGTTCCACAGTTATAGATGCTGTTGTGATTTAAGCCTCTATAACTCACGCAGTAGCTCTCTCCCTCCCCCCCCCCCCCTTTCTTCCCCCCAGCTCCCAGGGGGATGAGGAGGAGAACTGAAAGGATGAAAGAATTCCCACAAGTTGAGATAAGAACAGTTTAGTAACTAAGGTATGACACAAATCGCTACTGCCACCACCAATAATAATAATGACAAGAGAATACAAGGAAAGAGAATACAGCTGCTCACCACCTGATACCATGCAGTGCACCCCTACCCTTCCAGGTCTCTGCTCTCCATTTTTTACATCCTGGGCATGATATTCTGTGGTATGGAATACCTCTTTGGTCAGTTTGGGTCAGGTGCCCTATCTGCTTCCTCCCGGCTTCCCCTCCTCCCTGACAGAGCATGAGACTTGGTCAGACCAAAACATTCTAAGCAGTAACCGAAAACACTGGTGTTATCAGCGCTGTTCCCAGGCTCAAAATCAAAAGCGCAGCATTGCACTAACTACCGAGAAGGAGAAAAATGACTGCTACTGCTGAACCCATGACAGACGCATTTACTGTACTTCACAAATATCAGCTAGTAAAACCTAGGAACCATTCCACTGATTTAAGCAGAATTATATTGCTTTGCATTAGTAGGGATCTGTGGGTGTAAAGGACCTTGATGTGAAGGATTTCTGAGCTAGACTAGCTGCTGGGAGAGCTTTGAGATAGCAGAGGAATGTTGCAGGGAAACTTTTGAGACCGTAGGAAATTACTGCAGGGCAAGTTCAGCAAGATAAGGAGGAAGAAAGAAGTGAGGAACCAGTATCCAGTGAGGGGACAACAGCGAGCAGGAGACATCCAATCAAGGCAACAAGTGAGCAAGATTTTAATCAATGAAGAAGCGAAAATACCCACGTGGATGGTGATAGCTAACCAATTGTATTAGCCGCTCATATAGCCTATATCAACCCTGGACCTTCAGGAAATAAATGATTTTGTTTCCTAACCAGAAACAGGGTCCATGTCTTACATCTCCACAAAGATCTGTCACATTATACTCATTTGTCAAATCCTGCTAATCTGCTGATTTTAATACAGGCTTCTTAGATGCAGTTGCTGGGCAAAGGGCAAATATATGCTTATTTGTAACCCACATTGAGCCCTGTAATTTGTGGGACAGTTCATCATTACAAAGTGTCTAATTACCGTAGGGGAACACCTGATTGATTCAATTTAAAATAACAAAATTCTCAAACAATAAAAGGCACACAATACTGATATTCAGATATAAGGATGGAAAGTGAGGACCTAGCACTAGCTGGACTTGCACAACACTAGAAAATTATCTTGACTTTCAGTTTTCCAGAATGCAGTGCAAGCTAAAGAATGAGTGCTTGCTAGTGAGTCTGACTTATTTGTTGCAAGCTGCATTGTACTGGAAGAAAAAATGTATTCTTTCTTTTGTGCTAGAAAACATGCATAAGATTTGTGAGAGAATAGTTTTTCTGACCATGTATTCTGCAGTAGTTTTGGGTTTGTGGCCCACTTCTCCTTCATAGAATCATAGAATCACAAAATAGTTAGGGTTGGAAAGGACCTTAAGATCATCCTGTTCCAGCCCCCCTGCCAGGGGCAGGGAAATCTCCCACTAAACCATGCCTCCCAAGGCTCAGTCCAACCCAGCCTTGAACACTTCCAGCAATAGAGCATTCACAACTTCCCTGGGCAACACATTCCAGTGCCTCACCACCCTCACAGTAAAGAATTTCTTCCTCCTATCCAGTCTAAACTTCCCCTGTTTAAGTTTGAGCACGTTACCCCTTGTCCTATCACTAGTCTCCAACGAAGAGTCCCTCCCCAGCATCGCTATAGGCCCCCTTCAGATACTGGAATGCTGCTGTGAGGTCTCCATGCAGCCTTCTCTTCTTCAGGCTAAACAACCCCAACTTTCTCATCTTTTCTTACTTATACTTATTTTCTAATCCTTGCTCCTCTGTGATTTGAGCAATAGAAGAGGTGTTCAAATCTTACCTCCCCCCCAGTGCGTTGACGTTTCAGAATTACTTGAATTTACTGCAAGAGGGTGGTACAAATGATTGCATTCACATTAATTTTTTGTACTGTTTTCTCTGGAAATCCAAAATATTAAAACTGACAGAAAGGTCTAGAAATGCAGTGGATTAATCTCTACTATTTGCTAAAATCTGCACTGTTATTCTTACTACCAAAGTAACACAGAGTTTAGTGTCAGAACTTTGGGCAAATCTGTTCAAAGCGTAAAATTGATGATTTCTTGCAGCAAACTCTTTTTGTTCAGGAAATTGTGAGTATTTTTTTATGATGGCAGATAAAGACATATTATCCCATAATTCTTGCTGATGTGTGTAAACAATAACACATATGTCAAAGGAAATGACTGATAAAAAACTAAAGTATGAATAATAAGATGGAGACTATTGTGAAAAACATTGCATAAATTTATGTAGAAATTATGGAAGCATTTTTGAATCATATACAATACCATATGCCAGACTGAGTCAGTCTATAAGTCCATGTCATCTAGCAATCTGCTTCAGCCTGTAAGTAGCTGAAAGCTAGTTTGCTTCAGAGGGGATGAAAAAGTTGGTAACAATCCACTACAAGTACATCTGGAAGAAATGATTCAATTCTTCAGGCAGTTATGCCCAATTCTTAACAATCAGTGTAATTATGCTTATTTTAACAGTAAGTTAAGGTCTTAATGCTTCAATAACTCAGTGTAATAAACTCCATGCCACTTTAAGAATTCATGTATTTGTACAAATAACTTGACGTTACATATGAATCTGCATGAAAGATCAAGAAATGTATTAGTTATCATACTTCAAGAATTGCTATATTCTCCTAGTTAAATGCTGTCCTGTGTTCAGCAGTAGCAGTCATTTTAGGCCTTCTTAATAGCTGGCACAGCACTGTGTTTTTAACTTTCAGCCTGGGAACAGTGCTGATAACACCGATGTTTTTAGTTGCTGCTCAGTAATATTTACTCTTACCAAGGACTTTCTGAGTCTCATGCTCTGTCAGGGAGGAAGGGAAGATGGTAGGAAGTAGAGACAGGAGAGCTGACCCAAACTAGCCAAAAAAGCGTTCCATACACGTCATGCTGACTATATAAACTGGGGCAGTTACCAGAAGGGCTAGATCACCGCTCGGATCCAGCTGGATATCTGTCGGCAGGTGGTGACATTTGTATTCTCTTCCCTTGTAATTTCCCTTATCATTATTATTATTGGTGGTAGCAGTACAGGTTTTGTGATATACCTTAGTTACTGCACTGTTCTTGTCTCAATCCGTGGGAGTTACATTATTTTAAGCCCCATCCCTCCAGGAGGAGGGGGAAGAAGGGTGGGGGGAGTGAGTGAGCGGCTGTGTGGTTCTGGATTGCTGGCTGGGCTTAAACCATGACATTGTGCTTCAAGAATTGCTGTATACTCCTAGCTAAATTCAACATGGCAGTAGTATGAATCTGAAGTACTTGTTTCTCAGCACTGATTTGCTCCTCAGTATGCTATGCATCTTATCCTCAACTGTTCAACTTTTATTAAACTTATCAATGGCTTGCATTATTAAACTTACAGTGATTTGGAAAGTAAAATTTGTAAACTCAGAGACATAGGTAAATAAATTGGAAGAATTTAACAAACTGTGAGATAGTCTAGCCTTAAAATGAAGTAATCACTACACCCGCACAGAGGATGCAAGAACAAAGGGTATAACATTCACTAAGATTGCTGTGATGTTAATTTCACAGGAATACAGACCTTGAAAAGTTGTTTTATGAACTGACTGATTTCCCATCTGAATTTCTCATATATGTACGAAAAAAAGGGAGATAGTAAAAAAGTTGTAGATATCAAGGAATGTGTAACATCCCTAAATTGATATATTCACCCTGTGATATTTTCTGAGATACTAGGTCTTCTTTCATTGCCAATTTAAAAGGCTGAAAAAACTCCACAGTTCAATTTATTTATTGGTAGTACATCAATTTTAATGCTGTATTGCAGTGCATAGCTGGACTGAAAATATTGCTAAATGTTCCAAGAAATTAATCCTTCCTTGCATGCAAGTACTAGCTATCCATCTCACATCTGTCTCTTTACATCATTTTTCATTATGCAATATATTTTAGGACCCTATTCCATTATTTCCTCTTCCTGTTTCTACTTCCAAGTATTTCCACTGACTCTGTGCCACCAGGTCTTCCCCCTGCCCTTTCTTGATTAAGATGTGTAATAAAAACTGAAAAGGAAAAGCAGCCAGCCAACTCAAGTATTATGTAAGACTGTAAAACTACTAAAAAAAAATCTGTTTGTTAGAACATGGATGCTCATTACAGGAGAGGAGAGCCTAGAGAAATCTTTGATACTAACCACCTAAGTTTTTCTATTTGGAACATCGCCCTTTTAAAAGACACATATTTTACATATATTTTCTGTTGGCAAGGATTCTATGGTCTATACAGAATGCACAGTTCCTCTAAAAACCTGATAGTTAAATTCTAATGTACTGGTTTCATGTAAACTTTCTTTTTCCTTCCCTCTAAAAATACATAAAAGCTGAAAGACTTTCCTAGATAAAAGAGGGGTGTTTTTCAGACACTTTAGGAAATTGAGTAATAAAACCACAATGCAATTGCTGCTAATCAAACCTAATCAAATATTTTTCTTTCCTCTCTTCTCTATAATACCCCACACTCTCCTTGTGCCTCCATTTAAGGGCAAGGCAACATCAACTCACAACATAGTTTAAATGTTTCTTGACCCTAAAATTTGGATTAGCTAGGTCATCTTCTGCACAGCCAGTAGGCATGCATTGATCAGGAAAACTGCAGACTGAAGTTTGTGTTGGGAGGACTCAGGACACTATTACAAAATAGTTCAGATGAGCAACAATCTGCAAAATAAGCATATGAAAAGAAGTAGCAACTAAAATCATAGAAACATAGAATGGTCTAGGTTGGAAATGATTTTTAAGATCATCAAGTCCAACTGCAAAATCATAGAATCAACTAGGTTGGAAAAGACATTTAAAATCAAGTCCAACCATTACCCCAGGACTGCCAAGACCACCATTAAACTATATCACTGAGGGCCTCATCTACAGAGTTTTTGAACACTTTCAGATATGGTGATTCCACCACTTCCCTGGCAAGTCTGTTCCAATACCTGATTACTTCGTGAAGAAATTTTTCCTGATATCCAACCTAAACCTCCCCCGGCACAGCTTGAGGCCATTACCTCTTGTCCTGTCACTTGTTACCTGGGGCAAGAGACCAATCCCCACTTCAGTACAACCTCCTTTCAGGTAGTTGTAGAGAGTGATAAGGTCCCTCTGAACCTTCTCTTCTCCAGACTTAACAGCCCTACTTCCCTCAGCTGTTTGTCACCATGCTTGTGCTCCAAACCTTTCCCCAGTTTTCTTGTCCTTCTCCGGACCCACTCCAGCAGCTCAATGTCTTGTGAGTAGTTAGAGGCACAGAAATGAACACAGTATTAAGGTGCAGCTTCACCAGAGGCGAGCACAAGGGGATGACCACTGCCTGGGCCCTGCTGGCCATACTATTTCTGATACAGGCCAGGATATTGTTGGCCTTCTTGTCTGCCTGGGCAAAAGCTGGCTCACACTCAGCAGCCATCAATCAGCACCCTCAGAAATATGATGAGATAAAAAAAGCATGAGAAAAAAAAAAAAAAGAATGATGCTGTTTAAAGGACATTTGGAAGAGATCTGTTTTTTTTTTAAGACTGCAGATTATTTGCAATAGGAAAGGATATTTTTCTACAAGCTGTGTACAGGGCTTTTACAAGAAATTTCCAACCACAACTAGGCTAAGGGCTATGAGAATTTTAAACAATAAAAGCATCCATTAAAATATGCATATATATATATATAATATATATATTAATAAAAAAAAATTATTTGAACTAGCAAGCTGTGCATATCTTATCACCATGACTAATTTTTTCAGGGGTGTATTGTTATGGATTTTTTTGCCTATGTTTATTAAAATAACTACTTCCAAGAACTGGCATTCTTCTATTTTTTTATAGAAACAGTAATAGAAAACAGGGTTATGCCTTTTTCAGTATCTTTTGTACACTGTCCAGATTGGACTAGAGTACTTTCTTATTCAAGAGGAATTAAACAGAAAGGTTTTCTACTCTTTTTCTAATGTTTCCTGTTTGGCAAATAAAGTTGAGGGTTTTTTTAAATTAAAACACCAATTATTCAATTAAATAAAACATTATCTCTTTCCATTATGGGGATTTAGTTTATGGATACTAAGACCAGACTTTTCAAATAATGAGTGTGGTTGTCAGTTAGTAATATGATGACAAGTCTTTAACAAGGAATAAAATCAGTACCTGACCTGGTCAGGTTCAAACGAACCCTCATTCCTATCATCACTGACTTGAGGAGTCAAGGACTGTTAATTTCCTAATTAATAAATAATTTTGTTGCATTATGCAGAATTAAATAATAACATGTAAAAAAACCACATTCCAAAATACATATATTTTTCCCTCATGAAATTATAGTGTCCAACATAAGAGGGACATGGACTTGCTCAAGCGAGACCAGAGCAGGGCCATGAAGCTGATCAGAGGGCCAGAGCACCCCTCCTATGAAGACAAAGTAAGACAGTTGTGCTGTTCAGGCTCATGGGGATCTTGTAACAGTTTTCCAATACTTGAAGAGTGGCCAACAAGAAATCTGGACAGGGACTTATTACAAATGCATGTAGTAATAGAACAAGGGGAATGCTTTTAAGAAGACAGAGGGTAGATGTAGATTAGATAATAGGAAATAATTATTTGCTGTGAGAGTGGCGAGACAGTGGAACATGTTGCCTGGAGAAGCTGTGGATGCCCCACCCCTGGAAGTGTTCAAGGCCAGGTTGGATGGAGCTTTGAACAATCTGGTTTAGTGGAAGGTGTCCCTGCCTGTGGAAGGGGAGTTGTAATAAATGACTTTTAAGGTCTTTTCCAACCTAAGCCATTCGTGATTCTATGATTCTATGGTTTATGATAGAACAAATATTACTAAATAAAAAAAAAATACCAGTAAAAAAATTAAAGAATAAAAATCTATCAATAACATTTTATCATAACTTGATTGTACACTTTATATATATATATGTAAGTTACAAGTTGTATATATTTCTCATGACTTTTATATCACCATTTCAGCTGGAGTTGATGCATATAGAAACTCTCTAAAACTTAAGTGTAAGAATCAATATCAGAAGTCTTTTTTTTTTATTCAATTATCCTTACTCAGCCTATATAACTCCATGTTACAGTGTGCTCTGTGTATGTGCACTGACAGGTTTAAGTCCACAGTTATGCTGGATTTCATTTGAGGTTAATATTCTGCAGAATGATATAAGCTGAGGGAACCATTAATCTGCTGAGGGCCCTGGGTATTACCACGTTTAAATAACAACATAATCACAGGTTTCAACAATAAATTCCAGTATTGGCCATTTGAAAACAGAAGACAAGATTTGAAGAAATTCATCAACTTCCAATTTCTTCTTTCTCTAATGCAATTTTATACATCCTGTGAAGTAATAGCTGCAATGAAGTGTGCAGCTGCTGTCAGTAGAAAATTATTTCATCACCTCATTAAATTTTTATAATTTCAGATTTTTTTGAAGTATTTTATGGGAAGAGAGGAGAGGATTGAATCTGAAACCTTCGTAGTCTAAAGATCTTACAGCATCAGATAGGAAAATTCAGGTTGTGCCATGTATCCTCGTGCACTGCTGTGGCCTTTTCCTTTCTTTTCACTGCTGTGTGCTTGATTCAACTCTATGGTAAACTACCTGCTAGTTAAAAGGAGTCTGTGTAAGACACCAGCTGTTACAAATGAATGCATTTCAGTTGGCATCAGTGGAGCTGGTTTGATTTACATCTGTGAAAGCACTGGCACTCCCCCTGTTCCAGTGCCTGGTTAGAGTCCCAGTGGGTAAGTGGGAGCATAGTGTTGATGCCTGAAACTGAGAAATGAGGGAAGAAAATTTGCACAAACAGGACTCTGAGCTTTCAGCAGCAGATACTTGTATTGCTTTTCAAAGTGATACTTATTTTTTAATTCTAAACCCTAAATGAAGCAAAGACAACATTACTATCAAATTCTATATTCTTGCTATTTAGTTGTGCAAGATCCATCAAACTCCCAATGGCATTTCTATAATTAATTGAAATGGCAAGAATAAGGGGGTTGTGCTCTTTTTAGGTAGTATATACAATTGTAGTATTTCCTTTCTGAATCAGGAATCACTGTAAGAATATAAGACCTGCATCTCTCTGGATGCCACTTACTGACAGCAAAACATTATTCTGCATTATGTTCCCTGCTGTATCCCTTCTACAACATATATAAAATATCAATGCATGAAAATATGAATTATGTTGCATGAATAAATATAATAAAAATAGATACCAGGCATGTAGAAAGTCTTTGCATGAAACATTTTATAAGAAAATTTCTAAGACACTTATTAGAGTTTATAATTACTAATGACTGCCTAATTATATTTACAAAGTCTCCCTGAAGATCACCAGATAACCACTGTTCAAAAATTTGAGAGCAAGAAGAAACTTTCTACCACAAAGTGTCACTGAAATTCCGCTGTTGTCAGTGTTATATGTTTTCAGTCTGAAAGTAGGTGGTTTTGAAGTGAAATGACAAAATTTCTTTTTCAACTGTTTGTGAACATGATCCATTTTCTGTAGAATTGTACTCTGTAGATATCTTAAACTACAAGGTATAAAATCATGGTTTATTTTCATTCTTCTTTCTATGTTAACTACTTCAGCTTTACACAATAAATACCATTAGTGTCAGAGGACAAGTGCTTGAATACTAAATTCAACATGATCAATATATGAGATATCTCATCTCTTCTAATGACATTATGGATATTTTTTTCTTGAGATTTAATTACCCATGGAAGCTATAGCTACAGCTGCTCAGTTGCATGACTTTTTTACTTTCACAGAAATTGCCCTACTGATGCCTGTAGGAATGCCTTTGTGCAGGCTGTAGGATTAGCTATGAATATGTCATAGGGAAGACAGCATACTCTGCCATGCTGCTTCTGAAGACGGACAAAAAGACAGCCGCCTGTTGATGGCCACCACAGCAAATATGGGTTATGAAATAACGTCCACTACTAGAAGAGATCATGGTTCGGAGAAGCTTCCCACACCTTACTTTCGTGAGATTCACTTTTCCACCCCAGATATCTAGAGCTAACTGAATTCCTCTGAACTTCTATTTATCATACTGTCCCATCTAGTTAAAACAGGCTTTTGTAAGCCTGATCCTTCTGAAATTAATTGCAGAAAAATCAAACTTTCTGCTGGAGTTCTTATTCTGAAGAGGCAGCAACCCATATGAGGGACAGTGGTTGTGGAAAACTATACATTTCCACACCACAACTGCAAATAGAAGAAATATATCTCCAACTGGTCATAAGCATCTAAAGGCGTAGTAATCATGAAGCTAGTTAATCAGCCCGTAACACAGAGAACTGTGGTTAGTGGTTAGTTGACCTCCATAGCCAGAGAAATGGTGCACCTGACACAAAGTGAGTCCCAAGCCTGGCTCTGGCTCCCTAATTCAGCTGGGCAAAATATCCAGTGATAAATACTCCACAAAGTCAAAGGCTCAGTTCCTAGAAGCATACCCCCTATAAGACTCCCTAAGCTAGGTTTACCCTAATTGAGGAAACCAGAATTTTCTGACATACAGACATGAAAGTGCGTAAATCACCACATAGACTCTTACTGTGCTATTCAGCGGTCTTCAGATGCTGAAATAATTTCTGTGGATATCGAAGATGATAATAATAATTAAAAAAATACTGAAAAATACACAACCTGAAAGTACTTTTAATGAGGGTTCTGTCATAAATCAAAAAGAACATGTTTCCGAAGTTAGAACATGAAAGAAAGGGACTAGAGCCATAGGGTCTCCTCCTTTTTGAGTAAACACATGTTATGAGAGTATCAGTTTAAGTCCATTGCATTTGGAAAGGTCAAGGATTCTAAATGGATTATAAAAGCTTATACTTACTTTGGCATTGATTGGAACTTTCTGTAAAAAATAAAACTTCTCCCCTTTCATTTTTTCTTTATATCAGTATGTGCTTCAATTACAGTCCTACCTTGGGGAGTTTTAGAGCAAAGGCCTATTAAATTCTGTGGTTGCTGATTAAACTTTCTTCTTTTTGATCTTCTCCTTAGTATAATTTTTTATAATTCTAAATATTTTTTTTGTAATGACTGCATTGCGAATTAATATAAAACTCTCTCATGTATTTAAATTTAACGTTACGTTAAATACAAAAAACTTGCTGTGTAAATCACTCTTGCTATAAAGCACTGTCAGTTAAGTTGTTTCTTTGCTTGATAATTACAACCTAGAACACATAGGCAATGGCAAAATAGAAAAATTCTGCCTCAACCTGTCTATCACTGTAACAAAGCACGCTATCAGAAACCATTTGATCGCTTGTCTCTTCTAAATAGGAAAAAAAAAAAAATCTTAGTTTTTATCACAGAGGCAAAAAAATATCAATTTTAACACACATATGAGAGGGATAATTTTAAAAGTATTTACAGGCACAGAATTTTGTAAGTGAAACAGAGTACCTGTCTTCCATATTTTTAATCTCTTTTTCTTAACTTCAGTTGACCCTATAACCCCAGGCAAACAAACATGCCACAACACAAAATAAAGTGCAAAATAATCCAGCAGTCATGAATCAATAATGCTTAATATGTATGAGTGACAGGAATAGAAGATACAGCAGAGAAGCTGAAAGACTTCTTCTGTGCCCGGTATCTCAAATCCAAGAAAGCACAACCATGTGAATCATGTTTCAGCTTCAAGATTTCCTCAGATCAATGCTTTTAAAGGCTGTACTAATGAAATCACCTTTTACACAACTGTTGATTTTCCTCGGGTTCCAGAAGCAACATAGGAAAGGGTTTGTTGTACATATTTATTTCATTTTGCTGAAACAATGCAGATAGGTGATGCACTGCATAGTTTGCCTTTTCTTCTAGTTTGACTTACAGAAACATCTTTCGAAGTTTTGCAAAAAAACCCAACCAAACAAAAAAACCTCTTTCAGTGGGGTCTTTAATTGACCTTCAGATGGGCAAAAAGTCGGTTCTTAAGAAAGGTAAAATGCCAGATAGAATTTGTTATTCAAGTTTGGATTATTTAAAACAAACAATATTTATATGGCACTACGCAGAAGTGAATCAAATCACAAAAATTCTACATATATGGTAAGTTATGGATGCATTCACATTTCACATATCATTAAGCTGCACTGGGTAAGAATATTGGCATGCTTTTTTTTAATAAAAATGTTACACCTGTGTACTAACAAGCAAAAGAAAATTATTTTCTACAGCTCAAGCCTAAATCATTTCTGCTCAAATGCAACAGTTTAATTATAAGTCTGAACAGTGATTGTCCCTGTGCATTCTTTTTTTTTTTTTTGATGCGTTGAGTTTAGATGAAGTTATACTGTAGCTGTAGCATTTACTTGCAAGATTTATCCATATTTTAATGGATAAAGAAAAATGTTCTTAAGAACCAGTGGAAAAAAAGAATATAATAGAAAACGAAATTAAAAAGCCTTAAAATTTGTAACAGAAATGATTGTAAGGTAGAAGTAAGACCATTTTCTACAGCTGTGGTTCTACTTACATATTATACTGATGTAATAAAAGAACAGCCATCTCTGCTGCTGCTGCCGAAGGTGGAGAAGCATAAAAATGCATGTAGTCATTTTTACCAGAGACAAAGGACAGCAAGGTTATTGCTGTGAAGATGTTGGGAGAGGGAAAAAGCAAGAAGCAAAGTAGAAGAGCTGTGTCTTCTTGAGTTTATATGCCATCCCTTTTCTGATAGAGCTGCTCCATGGAACAACAGAGGTGTTAATTTGTTCCTAATCCTTTGGCATATGGCTCTTCCAGAAGTCCTAAGGAAAACGCTTTACAGGGGCAAAATCCCTCCAGGCTCCAGGGAAGCCTAATTCTGTCCATAAAGCTTAAATCTTGGCCTCAAGAAAGTCAGTGGCAAAACTCCGACTGTCTCCAATTATATTCAACAATAATTAGGACCTTGCAAGTACTAACACAGTACTCTCCTGCAGAGTAATAGCAGGGTACTCTCCTGCAGAGTGAGAGTAAACATGTTTTTTCATTTTTTTTAATCCACACACTTTAGTAAGTTTTCACTTTAAAGTTTTAACAAATTGAGTATCTTAAAATTGAAAGAATGAAGATATTTTCTTTTCTTTTGTAGAAATCAATCACCACCTCTCCCTTCCTCTCTACCTCCTTTCCTTTCTTTGATTTTCCAGAAGCTTAAATAATACTATTTGGATGTTTCAAGTTTCAAGAAATAGGATAAACTGAACAGTAAACTCAAGGGAACAGATCAAATAATGCCTTTTGCAATTTTAACAATAAACCTTCATTTAGACAGAAATTACTGTGAAATCCTTCCACTGGTGCAGAAGTTACTTGTTATGTGACAGGGGTTTTAGATTTTATCCTTTTATTAATGTACATTGAAGCAAGGCTTATTAGGCTTCTTTCACCGACAAATGTTGCAGCTCTTGATAACTAAATTCACCCGGATTTGAAGTAGCTGCTAATTATTATCAAGGAAGTCATAGCCACAAAAAGAATCATTTTATAGTGTATTACTTAAAAAAAAAAATTAAAAATTCCTTTGGTTTGATAGATGATTTGCATGTGTCCTTTTTGAACATAAGAACAGACTTATACATTAAATAATTAGAAATTTATTGGCTGGAGACCTTCTAAGCATCAAACATCTATTTCCTTTGCTATCTGCCTTTTTTTAAATGATTTGCTGTACAGTTCTCAAGTTCATGATCTTGAGACACTTGCTCCAAATATAAAAACCAGAACTGATAAATACATTTGTGCCTCTCTAAAAAGCCAACATAAATGCAACTTAAGATAAAGAAGAAATTTCTCCTTTGTTTTGAAAAAAATTTTACTCACTGAATAATAAAGACTCTCTACTGTGAATAAGACACTTTAAGAAAACGTACAATCTAGTGAGAGATAAATTTTAACTATACCTGAAATACATATGTATAGAAATTACATATTTATTAATAAAATCACAGAACGCTGGTAACTATTTAGAATCAGATCAATTAATCCTAAACAAACTAGCATCAGTTTGTTAATAAAATTCTTACTCTAGTAATATTTGTGCCGTAAGTTGAACTAAATTTAATAATAGAGGATAATATAGTCTAATTTCCATAGGACAGTAAGTCAGCTACTGCAAGAATTTAATTCGTTCAGGAAGGTAATATGTAAACAGCGTGCTTTTGCTTAAACCAAAGCAAAGAAGGAACAGGTAATTACTCACAGTGACTACTGAATTTGCCTAAAAAGAGTAACCAAAACACAGTAGTTTTTTTTAGCTCATCTTTTTTGAGGGGAATATACTCTAGATACACAAATTACTGAATCTGTGGAAAGCTAATGTTTCAAATTCTATTAACAATTTGATTACAAAAATATTTCTTTATAATGCAGTTATTTGATAGAAAATCTCATTTCTTTCAAGAATGCTGGACATTGATTTATCTTCCGCAGAATTGTAATGTATAGATTCAATGCAGTGAAAACTGTCTTACAAGAGTATTCTCTTCTAAATGTTGCTTACAGTAATTGAAAAGTATTGGTTTCTAGCAGTGTATTTTCTTATCCCAATCAGAAGGCTTGATCTGGGCAATACAATTTGTGGCTATATGAACATAGCAAGTGTAGCTTCTGAAAAGAGTGTGTGCAAGCCACCAGCAGAAAGACATGCAAGGCTGTCCTCTGTAGTATTGCACTTTATTTATGTATAGGGAATAGCACGCAACTGCCAAAACCCATATCCACAGTAGGCACAATTCTATTTGTACCAGCCACATACCCCATAGAGCTTGTTCTATTAAAGGAACAATGGGGAGTTTGACTCAATAAGAACTGAAAAAGGCTTTATGCACAGTACTTCCCATCCCTACCCTCACCTTCCACACCTGTGCAGGGAAATAGCCATTCTTGTTGAGCTGCTATGAGATCCAATTTAAAGCTACATCGTTTACTCTAAAACTAAGTCTTTTGAGAGGCTGGCTTAGAGCTATGAAAAGAATACAATATTCACTTGTAGTTGGCCTTTTTAGGCTTTCAGAATTGATTCATCCCTTTCTGGCATCCAGCTGGCCTTGTTCTGAGTGCTGCAAAATATGCTCTGGAAAATCATCTAGCACAGACAAAAGAAAATATTTAAGCAAAAAGAGCTTTTGATGGATTTTTTTAATTAATTTTGATTAATGCATGTCTGCCTTAAAAATGTATATTTTTCATTTTAATGATACAAGAAGCATGAATTGCTGTTGTGGGATGCCAAAAACCTGTCACAATGAAATTTCATGCTATGAAATCATGAATAAACTATGTCTCAGCACACTTACAGCCTTACCAGGATGATGTTCTTCTGTAAAGATTCAACTGAATTCTGTATTTTAAATAAATATTTTTAAATAGAAACAATAGTGAGACATCCCTGCTAAAAATGTTGAAACTCATATATACACCAAGATTTCTTGGCTAATTTGTTCATTACGTTAATGACTTTTTTAGACTGGGCTTAGCCAGCATGATTAAGAAGCCATTATAACACCAATCTCAAATAAAAAAAAAAAATATTGTACAATTAGTTTGTTTTAAACAATACTTCCATGTAGTAGAGTTTTCATTAGTGAAACAGCTGGTACCTGGAACACACTAATCTACTTTCTTCCTAATTTGATATACCAGCTGCACCTAGTAGCAGTGTAGCATTTCTGATTTCCTGAAGCATCTATTTTATAGTTAACTGTGTTAGTACTGTGGACCCCTGGTGACAGTTGTGGGGTTTCTGTGACTCCTTTATTATCAGTGCTATGGAATTGACCATGGAGTATGGGATTCCTTGGGATTTTTCTTTTTCAGTAAAATTTCTAATCTTTATCCTTGTAAATAATCCTACTAAAATTAATTTTTAAGTGTTATATGAATGTGAAATGTACTCCATATGCACGCTTATCTATAAAGAGGTTATAAAAGAGCAGTTATGTATCTTACAAGCAGGATATTTCCCCCCATGACTAAGTGTGGCATTCTAGCATACATCCCTCCTCAGCACAGCGACACACAGATGAGCCAGAACTACCGAGGGAAGGCTGTATGGGGCTTCCAGATGACTTTCCTAAAGTGCAAATAAGTAATTGTTTTCCCAGTATTAATGACTATGGTTTGTGGGCTGACTCTGCTTCTATACCTACCTCTGCCCCACAAGAGAAGCATCTGCGTCATGCTATGCTAGGGCAGCAGATACCACCTCTTTCTCTTAGTCCACCAGAACTCCTACACTTCCAGTACTGCCTGCTGTGAAAAAGATGGAAAAGCACTTTTTGCTATAGACAGGAAAAGTAATAAGCTAGTCATAGCAACAACAAATTAGCAGCATGCACGTATCAGCACTGCAGGGTGTACATAGGATTTGAGTAGCAACACACTGTCAAAATCCTGGAGGTATTATGGACTTTGACACAGGAAAGTTAATGATGTTTAGGTTCCACAAACCCACGTTCATATAAGAACTACAGATGATAAGTGTACATCAATTTACAGAGGGCATTATCAATCCTGCTTACAGGAAGGGAAACAGACAAACAAAGTGAAGGATACAAAGTGGCTCAATGGTACAATCTGTAAACAAAATTCAGTGAAAATATAGTGACTCTAATGGCAGTACTCTATCTTTTAGCTGCCTTACAGCACAACAGCAGCTGTAGATGAACGTTATGTTTGCTTTTCATTCAAGCCACAGAGCCCCAGACAAAGATCAGAGAAGTGAAGCAGAATAATCTAACTTTATACAGCTTCAGCTTGGGAGCACCTGAGAAATGATCAATCTCAATAACTCAAGGTGGCTCTAAAGAACAGCGGAGATGATAATCTCAACAGTCAACACCAACTAAAGCAGACTTGTCCTCCCTCCACATGAGACTGGGCCAATTCGACGAAGGTTTAAGGATTAAAGCGCTAAAGGTCAAGATACTGGAAGCAGGAGGCCCATGAGAATAAAGTTTGGATCATTTATCTGCACAACAAGTATACAATAAAATGAAGTATCTCCAGCTGCTGGTTTTACCCACACAAACATACACTGACATGTTTTCCATATGCTTGTTTTAGTAGTTCTTTTTCTGATGAGACATGGAAGAGGAAAAAAGGAAAAATAAGAAAAAAAAAACAGAAAAAGATGACCAAATGTGTTACTAATGGATGATGCAAAACAGCTAGCAAATGTTTTCAAAAGAAAGAGCAAATAAATTTTACATAGCCAAGTATTTAAAAAATACGCATTATATGAGAATCTTAAAGGAAAGACCATGGCATTTTAGACTGCATTCTACATACAAGATTTCTCTATCACAGATTGTGAATAATGTATGCATCCTTTCTCATCTCTTTTATATAAAAAAGGTTTTGAAATATTAATTTTTATAGTTTAGAAAAAGTACACCCTGATGAAGTTTAACCATGCCAAGGTTCTACAGCTGGGTTGGAGTAATCCCAGGCACACATACAGGTTGGGCAGACAAGAGATTCAGAGCAGACCTGCAGAGAAAGACCTGGGAGTGCTGGTCAATGAGAAAATGGACATGAGCTGGCAGTGTGCACTCGCAGCTCAGAAAGCTAACTGTATCCTGCGCTGAATCAAAAGGGACGTGACCAGCAGGTCGAGGGAGGTAATCCTGCCCCTCTACTCTGCTCTCACTTGGAGTACTGTATGCAGTTCTGGTGTCCTCAACATAAAAAGGACATGGAACTGTTGGAACAAGTCCAGAGAAGGCCCATGAGGATGGTTAGGGGACTGGAGCACCTCCCATATGAAGACAGGCAGAGAAAGTTGGGGCTGCTCAGTGGGGAGAAGAGAAGGCTGCGTGAAGACCTCATAGCAGCCTTCCAATATCTGAAGGGGGCCTATGGGGATGCTAGGGAGGGATTCTTCATTAGGGACTGTAGTGAGAGGACAAGGGGTAATGGGTTCAAACTTAAACAGAGGAACTTTAGATCGGACCTGAGGAAGAAATTCTTTACTGTAAGGGTGGTGAGGCACTGGAATGGGTTGCCCAGGGAAGCTGTGAATGCTCCATCACTGGCAGTGTTCAAGGCCAGGTTAGACATAGCTTTGGGTGGCATGGTTTAGTGTGAGGTGTCCCTGCCCATGGCAGGAGTGTTGGAACTGGATGATCTTAAGGTCCTTTCCAACCCTAACTATTCTATGATTCTATGATTCTATGAATATTTTCATGAGCACACATTCAGGAAAAAACACTGGTGTTCACATGAAAAAAAAAAAAAGCACAAACCAATACTTAGAAAATTATTTCTATTTTTCATAATTCCTTTTACCCTTTTTACACAAAAATTTTTCTCATGAAAAATTATTTTTTTAGTTGCGTTACACTAATTTTCTTTCCATTGAAAAAAAATAAACTAGACTTCATGTTATCTTTCATTATTGCATTGAAAAAAACTACTTAAATAAAACATATTTTCTGAACCAAATGCATTAACAATTTTTCATTTCTCTGTAATAATTCTTATAACATTGCATTATCTGCTTCATGTTTTGTCTTACCAATTGGGATCAAGTAAAAAATTATTAAAATAGAAATCTCTCAGTGCCTTCAACATAAACTTGATCTGTCTCAAAATTTTTATTGCTATTTGTGTTTGTTTTTTTTTTTTTTTTTTTCCCCACACTGCAAAAAATAATGGCTGTGTTCTAACACATGTAAGGCTGAATTAACCAAAAAAAGAAGGTATGTGAGCAAATGTATATTTACTCGGCTTTATTTTTGACTTCTGCAGAGCTCATATGGAGATCACAGACATATACACACACATGTATGTATATACCAGACTCCATGAGTATAATTTGGGGGTTATTTGTTTTAAAATGGATTCAACAGTGCAGCAGGATATACACAAGAGAACGCAATGGAAATTTTTGCCCAGGGACCTCTCTTGCCTCAACACATTGGAAGGTTATTTCTTCTAACTCAATAGCCTGTCTCTGCTCTGATTTTGTGTAAACCATGTAAAAACTTACCTTTTAGTACTTAGATTTCCAAGGATTTTAGGCTATGAGAGCTGTGCATTATAATAATGAAAACATCATAAATTTATGCATATAAATGGTATGAATCTAAATCTTAATATAAATACTGCAAAGAGCTACTGCAAAACTGAGATCTTACTCTCTTACATTATAGTACCATTCTGCATAATTTCTTCCTCACCTTTGGACACTTGACTGCATAAATCACTTCTGCTCAGTTCTTCTTCTTCTGGAAATTTAATTAAAACTTAGAGAAATAGAGCTGACTGAACATACCAGCACTCACCCAGCATTGGGTAGTTTCCCCAATATCTATTTTTCATTAGGCACAAGCTGTACCTATGGTAGCAAGTAACATAAACCAGGAAGAATGTATATGCAGAATGAAGCAGCTGATGCTAAGGAGCAATGCCCACAATGAATGCATCTCAGGGCTTTTTTGTTGTGGACAAGGTCTCATCTGATGCAATGGACTGAGTGCCAATTCATGTAGCGCATGTTCTTTGCTTATTTTTATCCAGAAGTGATCTAGTTTGTACTCTTCAAGACTTCTCCCAATGTGAACAAAAGTACAGCAGGTCTGAATAATCAGAGATTTGCCTCAAAAGTGCACTTGAGATCAGAATGAAAATTCTCATGGAGATTTGCCAGATACTCACTAATGCACAAATGCCATTATTCTGAAACAGAAACAGATTTCAGTATTTAAGAAGAACAATATCCACATCTTTATTTTGGGAGAATCAAAAAGAATTTTTTTAGGAAAGGTTCAATTTATTTTTCAGACACATCAATAAATGGATTTAAGCTTTAATTTATATTTGTATTGCAAACAAAGTCAATTTCTCTCTCCGTAAATATTCACAGGTCTCATCAGTTGGTTATAAAATTAGTGGCAGCATAACATGAAGTGAACAAGAATTTAACAGGAAAAAAAAGAATTTACTTTAAAATCCCTGAATCTGAAGATCACTTTTCTGAAAAGGATTTATGTTAATAAAGTCTGTCATAACATGTGGGGTATTGACAGCATTTAAATAAATGTCACAATCATCTTTCTTTGAAGGCACTGTTTTAGACCCTTGTTCATCCTGTCCTTTAGTTTATAACACCCATGAATATTAAGAATATATATGGCTTTCAGCTATTCAAATACATGATCATGATACACTGTCAATGACTTTGCAAAGTCCCTGCATAATTTTACCTATATTTATCTACCCATATTTTTCCTCCACTTTGAGGTACATTACTGGAAAGTAACACTGGCGATAAAATACTGAAGTAAATAATTTCAGCATATTTATCTAACAACATACCAACTGTCCATCATTAACAAACAGCAGTAAAGCCCGCACAAATACACGGGATGAGAGAAACTTTGGTTCCTGCCTTGGAGATATCTGACAGAGGAGTTGCAGGCTTTTTTTCTCCCAAATAAGACCATTTTAAATTTTTCCCAATAATACAAAAATTACCTGTATATATATAAAATGTGATCAAATTCAGTACAAATTTTTCATTATGCTGTATAACCTATTAAAGATGTAATGCCAATAGGCTAATTATGTATGCTACTATTTTTTACAAATTTTTTACCACTGATACTTGGTGATAATTAAACAAAATGAGCAGCCTTTCAGAACTGTTTAATACACAAGGGAAACCATTACCTCAGAATCAGTCTCTGGGACTTGGCTTCCCAAAGAAACGTGTTAACAATCTTTTCCAAGGAACACAAGTGAGGAACCATGAAGAATAATGCAGATAGATTATTACAAGTACCATACTTTTGATTGCCTGTTTTCTCTGCCATTATAATAATTTTGTCATCTAGTCTGATGATCTTTGAATACAGTAGGATAGCAGGGAATTGACAGCATTGCCCTTTTCGCTCCTTCCTTCTTTCCCTTGAGCTTGCTTCACCTTGTAGCTACAAATTTGATATTAAGAATGTCAAGACTAGGAAAGGATTTGGAAGCTATCTTATCTAAAGAGCACTGCAGTGGCTGGATGAAGAGAAATTTAATCAGTAATACTTTATTTCATTTCCAGGTAGGCAGATCTGCCCAGATCTCTCACTCTGTTGTTCACATAGGCAGAACACCCTATTATTCCATTCTGACAATATAAAACTGTAGACTTATATATTAAAAAACACATTAAAAAATCAGAAAGATGGACTTTCTAGTCTCAAGGTTTTTGTTATAATTTTGATAATTACTCTGACATATAATTTAGTCTTTCCTGTGCTTCAACTCTCTTCATATGGAAGAGAACTAATACTTTCTTGCCTCACATAGCCACTGCAAGGATAATCACTGCAACATTCTGAGTCCTTAGTGAGGCCCATAAAAGCACCTCTCTGAATCTCAGGACTTTACAGAGATGGTAAACACTGTAGAAGATAGAATAACTCATGTTTGTAGGATCAATTACAATTTCTTAAAACAAAACAAAACAAAACAAAAAAGTTCCTCCAAACAAGAGAATAGGTTACATATTCTTTTCTTTTTTTAAGTGACAATATATCTAATTTTACTACTCTGTGCAATAAAATTATGCTACAGTTGCCTTATCTGGCAGAATTTTACATTCAGCTTGCTGAAGAAGGAATGATACAGTTAAATGCAATTCAGAACCAGGCCTTATAATAGCTTTCAGACATGACAAATGAAGCATTGCAATGAACATGTCAAAACAGCAAATAAAGTAAACCAATCTTCTTTGTATCCAACATGAATGAAGAACATTTTTGGTTCTGTCTTCTATTATAAAAAAAAAAAAAAAAACTTATTGTTTCTAGCATAGATAACAACTGTGTTACTGACCTTTAACTTTCCGTTAATACCAAATTAGTCTATCAGCATAGAAATTACTCAAAATAAAGATTTTTTTTATATGCCACAGTAACACATACCTTTACTAAAAACAAATTCTCAGTAAAAGTGGTCAATGTTTCAAGATTTCAGCATCTTTATTACAGTTCTTAAACTGCACAAATGCTGTCTGCTGGAATTCATTAGGCTTACAGAGGAATCTCCTGATTCTGCAAACACTCATCAATTTTTTTTTTTCCTGGACTCTACCACTGGCATCAGTTAGAATTAAACTAGCAGCAGTTACCTGCTGTTGAGCTTATACAACTGAATTTGACAAGCAGGAGCTATTAACTGGCTGTCGTGGTTTCAGGCGTAAATCAATCTGCCTGCCCACTCACTCCTCCCAACCTTCTTCCCCCCACACTTCACGGG
>JASSUY010020645.1:0-24416 GCA_032466535.1 Forpus xanthops
TTATCAGCACTGTTCCCAGGCTGAAAGTCAAAAACACAGTGCTGCACCAGCTACCAAGAGGGAGAAAAATGACTGCTACTGCTGAACCCATGACAATGTGACTTCTTCATTTGGGAAAGAAAGTGTTGTGAAGGTTACTTGTAGCAGAAAGTTTTTTTAGTGCAAAAGAAAAAATACTCATATTTAGCAGATGTGTGTGTAGCCCAGTGACTGTAAATTAAAATATGCCTCTGACTTTGTAATAGCTGACTAGAAGTAAAAAGTAGTCCTATCTTACTTGCTATCAGTGTGAGAGTCACTCTCTTCACACATACAAGAGCAAGGTGCAGTGAGTGTGTTTGTCATCTGAGCATGAAAATTCCAGCTGCTCAGTGGAACCAGCTTTGGCTTTTAGTGCAGGACTGAAAAATACTAAATGCTTCTGTGTGAACTAACTAGCAAATAGCCTCCCTGCAAGCAGCAGGGATGAAGAGTCTCTTTTGTGATTATGTTAGATCAGTAGTATAAAAAAATTTTATGGAAAACCACTACCCAAAATACTGTGCCCATTTATCAACAGTTTCTTGTGATGATATTTTCCTACCTTTTTGTTCATTGTCATTATTTTTTGCATATTTATTTTCTCTGAGCAAGGTGAAAAGGGAATTTCTGTAAGTACATAGGAAACCTTAAATTCACCTCTGCTGAATAGATTGTCCTCACCAAATGAGCTGAATTTTGAACTGAGATAACCGAAAGCATTTAATAAAAATAGATCCTACTTCCCTCTTAATTTTCTTGGTTATGTTGTTGATGTGTTCTCACCTACAGGCTGAAGTGAGAATTTTTCCCTTTGTTATAGTACTGCTTTTCCATCCACTCAAGTTATGAAGCCTGGGTTTTGGAAGGAGATTTTAATATTTAATATTTTATTTATATATAAGTTAGTTTTGTTTAGCAGCAAATACATAGCGGTGGAATATTTTTAATCGAATCCACCCTGTTCTGCCTCTCCCCAAATAGCTCAGTGCTTTAAATTACATGAATAAGAAGCTCTAAAATATTTTGTGAAATGAAAATACTCCTATGAACTATATTAATAAGAACTTTAAACAGAATAGAACAAAGTCCTTATACAAATGCCAGATTTACTTAAAGATCAGCTGATGTTTTGTTTTGCATGGCCAAAATAATAAGGAAGACTGAACTATAGCAGTATTTTTCATCACTGGTGTAAAAAGCCACTATTCCAGTTAAAGTTTGAGGGGGAGTTCTAGAAAGAGCTGTGTGTGAGTGTTTGATTTCATAGCCATGGAAGTAAAAGGGGATAGAATTGTAAAGCCTGTGGCCTTTAGCTCTCTCAAAGGAAACATGCATAATGAAGTCTTTTTTCTCGATATCAGGTTAATAATACTGTAGAAGTAATAGAGGGAGGGATGTTTGCATATCACTGTTCTTGCCATGGCTCCCGGTGATTTCATAAAAAAGTATCAGATGTTCACCTTCATCTTCAGAATCCTTTTGGATTTTACTTTGGACAAACTGGTGTGTTATAGCAAGTAATCCATATCAATACCACCAGTTGTTAAAGACTTGGATTGTAAAAAAAGAGAGCCTGTGAGCCTGCAGTCAGCAACTCTGACACTTCAGAAACACTTCAAGCAGCTTTGAAGGACTGAGAAAGCACTGTAAGCTGCAGTGACAGCAGTGTGCTGTGTCTCTGAGCTTCCTGGACTGGCTGTGACAGCAGTCAAAAATGCCAGAATAGTGCCAAAAGAATGGTCTTGCCATCTTTCTAGCACAGTTTAATCCAAACATGTTGGAAATTTCATTGATTTGCTTTTGCAAACTATCAGAAAATGAAACTAAATGTATCAGAACATGAAATAAGTTTAGATGTTAGAAATGAGCATCGATGATCTTGTATGAAAATTGTATCGAATCCATTAAAAATGGATTTATTGGGTACTCTATCCACAGAATCAGCACTGCCACTGTACATGCAAATGATGCCTGTGCATTTCCAAAGAGTGAGACTTGATGGGGAGAATGGTTTTATTTTATTTATTTATTTACTTTTACCTCCTTTTAAATGGAGAAAGATGGGGACGATGCCTCAGTGAAACCATTGCTGCTTGTACAGGGAAATGTTTTAATTCCAATGCTTTTATTTTGGAATCTAGCCCTGATTCTTTTCCTCAATAATTTTCTCAATTGTATGTCTCATATAGCACTTACCACAATGTTTAGTAAGCAGACAGATGTGTTTTGAAATGTGAAATCATTTTTCTTCATATCACTTCTTTCCCCCCTTTTCCCCCTTCCCTCTCCACCCCTTTATCAGCCTTTCTTGTTGCTTCATATAGGACTAGCTCTGTAGCAAAGCTAGACTTGGCTCTGATTTTTCTGGACATACCTACAGAGTGGTACATGTGGACTCCTCCAGCTTTTCTCTTCAAATCACAGCTCTCCCCACCTCTGCATGTGGGGGCTGGCATCCTTGCCAGCATCCAGGCACCTCTTAGTTGCCCAAGTTATAAGGTTCTTTGGCTTGTAGGCACTGATCTTTCCATATTGGAAAGCTCAGAGGCAGAAATAAAGCACTTCTTTGTGAGCAGCAAACAGAATCATGAGAATCAGTTTCTGCTCACAATGTCAGCCATTGCATACTAGGCAGATCACATAAGACATCTGTGCTCATGGCATTCTTTTTACACACAATCTCCAAGTTGTTTCTAAAGAAATGTCATACCTAAGGCTGTATAGATATATTTCTCTGGTGTCTCAGCAGGCAGGAAACCTTTTTTAAGATGGTGGTGCTGTTTCTTGCGGTAATAATCAGCAGGTCATCCTAAAAGGCTTCACAGTGATGACATTGCTGAATATGCCAAACAGGCCTCTTCTATATTGTGCCTGACTTCCGCAGTTGAGGAATGAGAGTATCTTGGTTCCTTTCTAAGTATAGGCATGCCCTTCTGCTGTGGTCAGACCTCTGAGCTGGTGACCCACAAGTAAACACTGGGAGAGTTTCCTTTTAATCTCCTTTTTCATCTTGCTTTTACCTTTCTATCTCCTAATTTTTGTAAGGTTGCTGTTCATCATACTTATAGGAAAGCAATTCAACGAGAGCAAACCTGTAGATCAGTGGTCTGTAGCATGCTATGAGAAAACTTCCAACTGAAGAAGTAATATCTGAAGGCCAGTGGTTCTGAGATATTCAATCATAACAAGTCAACAGCTTATAAATGTTGATGTAAATACTTAACAGTATTGGGACATACAACTTTCCCAATATAAAAATACTATAAAACTTGAAATTATGAGATCCAGTTCTCCAGCTAGTGCATATCTGTGAGGAGTCATGTCAAAAAAAAAACCAAAAACCAGCAAATTAGTTTTAAATGCAACAGCAAGTTGAATAATGCTTACAAGAGAAAAAAAAGAGTGTTCAGGTTAAGGTACAGCAAAAAATGAGAAGGTAAAACAAAATAATGAATTTCTCTATTTTCAGTCTCGGTAACAGGAGTCTGAGATTTCTGTCAGATTTTGTGAGCTATAAAGCAAGAAGTGAGGAAAATGGAAGCCATGCATTGAGAATAATCACTTCTGGTGGATTTGATCCACAGAATCATTATTTTCAGCTCTATTTCAACTGGTTTTGGTGTTGCTTTTGGTCTTATATGATTATTTTGGTTTCAACTGGGGTGAAGTTAATTTTCTTCTTTGTAGCTGGTACAGTGCTGTGTTTTGGCTTTAGTCTGAGAACAACACTGGTAACACACTGATGTTTTAGTTGTTGCTCAGTAGCACTTGCCCTGATGAGGGCCTTTTCAGCCTCGTGCTCTGCCAGTGAGAAGTGGCACAAGAAGCCAACAGGGAGCAGAGACAGGACACCTGACCCAAACTAGCCAAAGGGTCACTTCATATCGCAGCATGTCTCACTGAGTATAGAAAGTGGGGGAAGTTTTCTAGGGGTTAGCATTGGTTGGGGAGGTCTGGCTTGGAGTGGTGTAGCTGGTGTCAAGTGATTGCTTTTATATCACTTGTTTTCCTTTGATTCATTTTGGTTTGTGTTGTCTGCCCTCTTACCCCTTACTCCCCACCACTGCCCTTATTAAGCTGCCTATATTTCAACCTAAAAGTTTTATAACTTCTGTCCTTCCAGTTCCCTCCCCCATCCTGCTGGAGGGAGGAGTGAGGGAGTGTCTCTATGAGACTCTAATTGTTTACTGGTGTTAACCAAAAGCAGTCCCTTTTTCTAATGCTGTCTCCCCTGGGTAGTGTCCTGGTGCTCCATTTTGGATGGTCCAGCCCAGGGCATTCAGTGATTCCTGCTCTGTAATAGATTTCTTGGCAGCAGTAGATTTTCCTAACATTGAGATTGTCCCCTACCCATCTTCCCTCTCCTTTGGCACCACTGTCAAGTCTTCTGCAGCCAAAAGCTTCTGTTGCCACTTCTGCATAGGAGATCTCTCCAGCAGGTAATCCTGTTCCCTGAAGGGCCTGAGAAGCTAAGCCAACTTTTCATTCACTGTATGCTGCTTATATTGCTGTAAACTCTGTGATTCATTGTTTCATGTGTACTTAATACGTACTCTCTTAAATGTAGTGTCTATATGTTTCATTATGAACAGAAACCATTTATGAAGCTGTGTTCTGCTTGTCTTTGTTTTCTAATTGTTTGCTGCACATGTTTGCACTATATCCAGACTATCAGTACAAGACCTGCATCTGGTCCATGTCTCCTGCTCCTCAGCCACTCTGCTGGCATCTCACTTTCGTAACAGTGTTATGACTTCATCTTTGTGATAATCCTGATATCTACATACTAAAGCCTGAGTGCCAGCCCTACAAATGTCTAAGCCCCAGATTATTTTGACTAGGATAGGCTGAGTTATACTGTAGCAATACACAGATGCCCAAACTTAACCCATATGGGAAACTAATATAAACTAGGAAAAAAAAGTACTCTGAAGCCCAGCCAAGCAATGTTATTGTTCTAGGATGAAAACCAATATACCTTTGTTTATGGGTTGAGAGTCCAATCCTTGCATTTTCAGAATGCCCAGCCACAGGGCACTAGGCAGAGATTTTGCTGACACTTGAAAAGCAAATGCTTTTTAATGGCATAGTTTATGTCATCAAATGGATTAAATGCTAGGCATACAATTTAAATATTATGTGTCATCTGCAGAAAGACATGAAAGCGTTCTCTCATTTTTTCGGGGTACTAGGTGACAATAACATAATTTAGCATGACAACATTTTCTCCTCTCCTGCATCGGTTTCTGATGCAGAAGTTAGTTCATATCTCTAAAGCAAAGAAGGACAATTTCAGAAATGTCTCATCAAACTACAAGAAGGCTAAGTTTCTAGTGTGACATATGGAAATGGTAACTTGGTCTGACTAAGCACTCTGCACAAACTTAGAGAAACCCAAGCAGTGGGGGAAAGATGCGCATTTCGTGTAACACAAGAGCATGAGATATACCAGCTGGCACTAAGGGCCTATGAGTTTTCCCATCTGCCAGTATGTTCCTGCATGAGCTTGTTGATGCTGACCACTTCTGAGAATACTGGATACACAGACTTTTTTGAAAACTGGCTTCCTTATTTTAGGTACTTACAATGTAGTTTTGGAGACCTTGGACATCCATTTTTTAAATTCCTGGCTGTGATTTCTTCAGTTTAAACTAACAGTAGTGTAATTTATTACTTATAAAGTTGTTCTGAAGCAGGCATGTGTTCTACATTTAGCTAGGAGAGTAATTCCCTTTGGGAGCCTCATTGGAGGACAGAGGAATCAGTGTAGTCAAATTTGTTCAAGGAAAAATGTATGAAAATCCAAGCCAAATTTCTGGAATCCCCTTTGCATGGTCCTGCTTCCATTATGTTGTGCTTTTTTATTGTTGGATTCTGTTATGGAAGGCAGGCATACTCAATGCTATGTGCTTCCTACTCATAAATTTTCAGTTTGTTTTATGAGTTTAAGTGGTAAAAACAAGTAATTTCATAGATTTTCTTTGAAAACAGGTAAGTGGCTATAAAACAAGTGTCTGTCCATGCTGATGGGAAGCTGCAACAGACTTTCCTCCTTTTTGGGCATCAGTGGCCCCACATGGAAAAGTGTCCCTAGAAAATTATTTTTATTTAATTCATCAGGAATTACTGTTTATTGATGCCTGTGGCTATGTCACAAAATACAGTTTGCTGTTTAACACTATTCACAGGTTGAAGCAGGGAATTCTTGGTGTGCAGATGGTTTAGAGACAGGTGACTGTGAAAATGGGACTGTGAAAATGTGCAGTTGGGTTTACTGGTTAGTTTCCCAGCTCATGCAAGTAGTTCCCTTTCCCCATTGCAACTGTAGTAGGAAAACAGTTGTAACATGGTGTTCCAGTGAACACTTGTTGCAGAGGAATTGTGTAGTCCGGAGTTTACTTTGAGCAAATGTTAAACAAAAGTGGACTTAGTTAGCTCTGCAGAGGATTTATCGTTCATCAGAATTGAATGCATTCACTCAGATTCAAGGAAACCAAACATAAAAGGGTCCAAATAGCACTATCTGATGTGTGCTTAGAACACAGGTACGAATAGTTTTCTCAGTGCATTAGTTGATTTACTCTTAGTCCAGACTATGTACTCAGGTAATGAAACTGATCTTTGTTTTGGCATTCATGTTTCCAAAAATAAAAATGTGGTGGAAAATGTCATCTGGCTAGGTCTTCTAGGTGATCAGCTCCTGTTCTCTGCACTTAAATGATTGAACACATTTTACAGTGGGAATATTGGTTGCCTGCCTGAGAAGCTTGGTTTCCCTTTTGGTAATACTTATGTATTAAAAAAGAAAAACCTTGGTCAGTAAGGAGACAAGTTCAGTGACACTCAGCAGAGTATGTAACATGCTGATAGTCATTTGGATTTAGGACAAAGCCTTACCTGTAAACTCCAAGTGGGCAATGAACTTAGGATCCCTGCTGGAGCTAGTCTGTATAATAGCAACCACATTAGCTCTAGGGTGCAATCTGTGAATGGTTGTTCTCCAGATCCTCTCCTGTCTACCCCCATGGTAGAGCTCCACAGTCTCTCTGCAGTTAGTTCTCTCTGTTACCTGTGAGGAAAGATAGACTTTCCCTTAGTAACATTTCCACTTATTTTCTGGGGTTTAGTGTACTTGACTAATAATAACACTGCAACAGTTGCTTGCCTAATTTATGGTGCTCTCTCCAGTATTGTTATTCTGTCCTTCAGTAGCCTCTGTATTTATCACAGGGTAGCTTAATATTATGAACAAGGGTTGTGAGAGCTTTGCGTGGCAGGTGCTGGCTAATTGCATGCATTCGTTTCACAGTTACCAGTGTTCTTCTGTCCAGCTAAGCACATAAGGGTTCATGTGAACCATGACTGTGGTCAACAACAGCCCAGAACAAGGGACTGCTTGTCACGCTGTGGTGACAGCAGAAGTCCACAGGGCAATGCTGCATGTTGTAATATTTTTGGTGATTTTAGTGTAACACAAATACTGAACAAAGCACAGCAAGTGAGTGATGTGATATAATGCATTTTCCAGGAAACCTAGATAAAATCATCATGAATCTTTTCAGTGAGTGGGATGCTTTTTGGGGAAAAAAAAGTGGGCTGCACTCTGCAGCCTCGAGCAGCAATGGTGCTGCCTTTCTGTGCTTACTGCATAGTGCAGAACTGCCATGTTGTGTCTCAGAATAAGGGAAGTAAGACCACTGTATAATCATGTGGTATCATGACGTGTCTCTCCCACAGCTGCCTAGTTTTTCACTTGCACTATGAAGGCTGATGCTTGCAACAGAAATCTTGTACAGACAAAATAAGTATGCAGGCTGAATTAGTTGTTGTGCCAATTAGTACACTGCCATGACAGCACTTGTTTGTAACTTGAAACCCTGCATTTAATAACCAAGTTAGGTTATATTTTCCTTCTGTGTGTTTGAATGTTGTAACTTGCAATACCTTTCAAAAATAAGCCTATACGGACGGTTCAGATTAGAATGTGGTGATACTTAATAACATGTGGAAATTTTTTAGTGATTATATGATAGAATTATTAAATAAGACACTTGATGCCATTGTTTAGGTGAAAGGTGTTAATGTGTGTATGATGAGTCAGAGCACACACCTTCTGGCTGGAATTCACAGCACTCACAGGAGTGGGAAAGATGCCTTTGTGTTTGAAAGAGAAGGTTGACTCCCTAGCTCATCACTGAACAACAGATTTTCTTTGGGCTAAGGGATTTCCCAGGTGGGAAACCCTGCAGATCAAGAAGCAACAGGCATGGTGGGGCAAAGCTGACCCTCGGTGAAAGGGCAGGTGAGCTCTGTTTTTCTCTGGGCAGGAAGGAGTCAAGGTTCAGCATTTGACAGCTTCTGATCAAACAATAGGACATAAATGCCTTCAGAGTAAGGACAGAGCTGAGCTGCATCCCTGATTTATTTTTCAATGAGAAACTGCGTCTGTTTTATCAAGGATACAAGAAAAAAAAATTAAAAGCCAAACCTTGCCTGTTAGTGAATTTAGCTGGTAGCTCTGTCAGTGAGGGGGAAATTACCATTTTTCAGGGCAGTGGAAGAGGAAATCATCTTGTGAGTGCTTGTTGCCATGACGCCTCCTCCAGAGTATTTTAGGAAGCAAATATTAAAATGTTGAAATGAATAAGGAACTGAATGGTGAAGGGCAAAACCTGTCACCTTTAGGTAGAAGCTTGCTACTTCCCTTTATTAAATCATAGAATCATAGAATGGTTAGGGTTGGAAAGGACATTAAGATCATCTAGTTCCAACCCCAATGCCATGGGCAGGAACTCCTCATATTAGACCTTGTCACACAAGGCTCTGTCCAACCTGGCCTTGAACACTGCCAGGAATGGGGCATTTACCACTTCTTTGGGCAACCTGTTCCAGTGCCTCACCACCCTCACAGTAAAGAACTTCTTCCCTATATCTAACCTGAACTTCCCATGTCTTAGTTTAAACCCATTACCCCTTGTCCTATCACTACAGTCCCTGATGAAGAGTCCCCCTCTGGCATCCTTGTAGGTCCTCTTTAGATACTGGAAGGCTGCTATGATTTCTTGTTGTGTAGTTTTGATATGGTTTTGAATACATTTGCTAGAATTTGGTGTTCAGTAATGACAGTTGAGCCTTTGCTCCTGTAGTAATGTGTGTAATGGGTACAGATCCTTAGATTCTGGGGTCCTGCGTGATCTTCTGCAGTCAGCTGAATGTATAACAGTTCCTGTGGCAGTAAATACAGATTAAAACAGATGGCTGTAACTGAGGAAAGTAGGTAGAGGTAAGGCCACTCTGCTCCTTAGTCTATATGTAGTTCTGAATATTTTTCCCACGGTGAAGAAATGCCCCTTTAGGAGATAACTGTTGTTGTGTAGAATGTGCTTGTAGTGAAATAGCCTTGGAATGCGTTGTTGAAATAAGCGAGTGAAGCTAGAAGGGCTGGCTGGACTCTTTTCATCTGCATCTTACTCAGCTAAATTATGCACCTTGCTAAAAAGTGCAGTGTTCACCAGTTTTTTATGCTTGTCTCTGCAGGGCCTGCCTTTCTTGCCCTTTAGGAAGGCTGGGAGCACAACCTACATAATTAGGCCTTTTTCTTCTTTTTGTTTGTAGGGTAGATATTTCAAAACTTTCCAAGTAATTTAAGTAATTACTTTCCTTTTCAGAAGTGACAGAAGATCTGGGGGCATCCACTGAGATGTAGATGTTTTAGCACTTTCCACAAACTCAAACCCTCAAGTTGCCAGTTACTGTCAGAAAAGGTTTCTATTCCTACACCAATAGAGGCTTACAAGGGTTTATTATTTTCTTTTTTCAGACTATTTTCTCCCTTAGCGCAAAATGGATACAGCCACAATTGGTGACCTTGAGGCCACACGTAAACTTAAAGAGCAACTTCTGGTAAATGCATTTCTGTACAGCATTGATGGAGGTGCCAGGGCAGTGGTGCTACATTGCAGAATGCCTTTGCTCTTTTTCCTAGGGCACTGTCCTGTCCATATACTCAAAATACTTGTCTGTTCTGGTCTTCAGTGTAAACAGCAAAGGGTCATTTTCTAGTGCTTTAGGTGCAAATAAGGCCAGTATGAGTGGAGCTTGCAGGTTACTGTTCAATCAAGGGCTTTCAGGGTGGAGGAGGTTCAAGGAATGAAGTAAAAGTGAATGAAGAACTGAGTACATGTAACAGAGCAAGGGCAAGAGATCAGGAATAGGAAGTTAAATGCAAAGTGAAGTTTTGCAGCATTCACAGAATATATTGTCCTTTCTCTTTCTGCTGTAAGTGGCAAATATGTAATGGGAGTGTAAAGTAAGCAAAAAAGGTTTCAAATCATAGAATCAACCAGGCTGGAAAAGACCTTTAAGATCATCAATTGAATCAGATGTTCAGATACATGATTCTGTCTGTGTCACACTGAATTAATTCTATCAAGTATTTGCATTCTTCTCCTTCATCTCCCACTCCCAGTACAGTCTAATTTAGGAAATTGTGAAATGTTGTGTAAAATCTGCTTGTGTAACATTGCACAGCAAGACTATAGCAACAGCATCTCAAGTAAGCTCCAGGTTATTCATGAGTATTTGTGTCTCATTTTAAGGACACTTAGCCAGTGGAAAGAAATTGTAGGCTGACCTTAGTAATCGGAAGGTGGAATCAGATCATGTAGTAGATACCCATTATTGCCAGTTGTCTGCTGGTGAAAAGCAGCTTCGAACCGGAGTGTGTTCTTCCAAGAGGTGCTGACATTAGGAGGTGGGTGGTACCTACGTAAGCCTTTTGCTGTTACATGTATTCTGGCACAGCTAGAAACTGGAGAATGAAAACATAACTCGCAGGTGCTGCAAACTCCAGCTTTAAGGAATGTTATATTCTATAGCATGTTGGTTGTGTGCTGGGTGTGTGAGACTTGGATCTGAGGGTTTGTTTAAGGAGCAGCTAAAAACTTTGGCCAAAGCCCTAGCATTCTGACAAAATGAGTGCTCAGCTGTCAATGAGATGACAGGCAGGGCAGCAAGTGCATTCATGGCCAAGGCAGTGTGCTGCTGCAGAGACTGGAGGCATATGATAGATATTGCTGGAAAGCACACTCAGCTTGCAAAGCACCAGCAGTACCTGGAGGAAGGCCAGTGTCTACAGAAATAGGTGAATAAAGTAGCCAGTCACAATTGCAGTCAAGTTTGGCTGAAGACTGTGCTTGCCAAGGCCTTTAGGTATGGAAATCGCCCCCTTCAATTCCCCAGCTGTGTAATGTGTTTTCTACACTATGCAGTTTAGTCACACTAGCATTGGAGAAAGTTCAGGGTCGTTTGAATGCTTTGGGAGTAAATGGTATCTGTGGCATGAGGAAGGGGTGCTTTTCAATCTCTGCCAGGTCTCTTTATTTCTCATGGATCAGAAGTGATGGTGCAGCTCATCCTCACGTAAGCATCAGTTCTCCAAGAGTGCTAGTGTATACATCTCCACTGCTTCTGACGCAGTGAAGTGAAATTGTACACCAAACCCATTGTCTAATTGTTTATCCACTCCTTGTTTCTAGAGCTGAGATGCTGAATAGAAGCGATTCTTTTAGCTCTGGTTTCATGCCTCATAGCAAGCATATAATTCCTGTCATTTGCTTCAATTTTACTTTTGTCTGAAATCTGAATGTACTGTACAGAGTTTTTTGCATTTCTTTCTCTCCCATGGGACAGTCTCATTATGCAGGTTTATATTCACCTTTGGACTGGCATCAGGTAATTTTTTGTTGTGCTGAACTTTGAAGTATCGCAGTAGCACTCATGATGCTTACATCTCATGTATGGATGAGCTATACACAGTGGAAAGCATAAATTGTCAGCTTGGGGCTGTTGCTGTTATGTGAGGCTTCGTATGATTTGGAGGGGCATATGGAATGTTGTACTTCACAAATTTTATTAACTGCTATAGAAACTTGTGTTCCAGCCGCTACAATACAATGATGGGTTTAGTGAATCTGACCCCAGAACTTGGGTAGAGATATTCAAGGACTTTTACTTGGTGAGAAGGTGCTTGGGATTTAAATTGTGGGTTATATTTGGGAAGTGATTCTTCTTCCCAGTCTGCAATATAAAGCCACAAATGCAAGAAGAGTGGCTCAACGCCTGATGTGTTTTCACTTCCTTTTTTATTGCCAAACTCTAGATCTGCTGGTGAATCTCATTCTTGCCATCTCATTCTATGGCTTGAGGGAAAGAAAATCTTAAACTCTGAAGAGATTGCATAATACTCAGCTGCAAAGTGAGTTCCTGGGAGATTCTTTTGTTAGGTTTGCTGCTTATTTTCAGTTGGTAATTTCAAACAGAAATGTTCTGAGGCATTCTCACACATTTGCTGTAAGCCCAGTGTTTTTACAAATCATCACATGTGATTCATGGATAATGCTGCAGATTGGATCCTTTCAGGATGTGTCACACTGTCTTCTTTTTCCAAGGAAGGTGATTCTTTCAAGACTATTCACCAAATTCAAAGTGAAAAGATGAACTGAGCACAGCCCTTGAAAAAGAATCAGGACAGACAAAGATTCTGCTGATTTTTGGCCTTCTCTACTTCTCTGAGGCAAACACCATGCATCCTCCAGCACAGCATCTTAAGGGTAAAGGATGCCAACTAATAGAAAACTGGATGATTTTCTCTGAGAAAATGTTTCAGAATTCCATGATCTTCATCAGAGTTTTCCAGACTGACTCCAGCTGCTGTCCACTTTGGGCCACACACTTGTGTCTACCAGACTCATGAACCCAAATATTAGAATAAACAGTTATTTCCTCTTGGCTCTGATGAGATAATACCCATACGTTGAGATCGACTGGATTAGACTAACTTTCTAATTCAGGTGACCAACTATTGGAGTTTCAAATGGTCAGTGACCACTTGGTGTTTGCAAATGCAGTCTGCACAAGCATCTCTTTAGTTAGTGTAGAGGTAGCAACTGTAATGGAGAGTAGTGTAAACTGGCTTTCTTCGTTCATGAAGGGGGTAGGCACTAGCAGCATGGTAATTCAGCCTCGTGTGTATATGTCCCAGTACTTGACACAAATAGGGACATGAGGAGGCAGGCTATCTCTTTCAATAGATGTCCTACTCTCCTTCCTTGACCGAATTACCAAAAAGTTACTGCTTTGCTTGGGAACAAGTAGGTTGTGCTGTTGCTAATATCTCCATCAGCCAAGACCATGGCTAAACTTGCAGAGCCAAATTTTTAATGCACTTAGTAGAAAGTTTCTGAGAGAGAGCATATTTTATTTTCCCGGTAGTCAAACATTTGGAGGATGGAGGGTAATACGGTGGAAGTGTTTGCTAGGCTTTTGAACTGCAAGCTTCATCTAGCTGTAAGAGAGTTACATAAATACCAGGCAGACCCTCAAGTGACTTTTGATATCTTTATTTTAGTTGTCAGAGACTGGTTCTGGGGGAGGAAGACAGTAGCTACAGTAACACTTGTTTTTCTGTTCTTGTGGTTACTCTTCAGGGTTAGGCAATGTTTATTTCCCAGCATAACTTCTCAACAGCCTTCCTTTCAGAAGTGTCAACACGCACAAATAAGTGAGGAATTGCTGGTACCATACCTAATGGTTGGTTACTGTCATGGTTTAAGCCCAACCAGTAACTCAGAACCATGCACTACTGCTGAACTGCTACTGCTGCACCCAGGACAGTCACACTTCTGGGTTTTTTTTCTTTTGAGTTCAGTCACTTGTATGTTGAAGGCTAAAAAGCCTGAAAAATTTCACTGCAGGATGTATGCAAATTCAGTCTTGTAGTTAGTCTTGTTCTTTGTCGCTAAGCATGCATTGTACTGTCTTAGCCCTTCGTTTGTGTTGTGGTTTTGCATTAAGACTAAAGATTTGTAAATGAATAGCTTTCATAGTTTCAGACCCAGTAAGACTTCCTCCAGCCTTGATCTTCCTTAAAAACACAAGAGGTAGGAGGTTTGTATCCTTGCAGAGCAAAAGCATATCTTGTTCTAATACTTTCATTTAAAACCTATCAGTCGTGCTTGCATAAATGCAGACATAAAACCAATCTTCTTTCAAGAGCCACTGCACTCTGTACTCCACATAAACAGTGAAATGTTTGTGACTGTCACTGTTTCCCACTACACTGGCTTTTCATTCGCTTGCTGGTCAAATTCAAGTTTGACCTCTCTGGATGAAGTACTGCCTCAGTAAAAGGGGACTGGTAAAACCCACACTGACTTAAGTGAGGCAAAGTATTTCAAGTTGCCCTCCACAGGCTTGTTGAAGCCTGTCTCAACGACCTCTTCCTGTATCTTTGCCTCCTGGATTCCTCATCTATTTTTAAGTCTCATGCTTTTTCCTGAGCCTATTTTAACTCTGTTGCTGTACCATTTAACCCCTGTGGGATATGGAGTTTGTGGGAAAGAAGCAGCATATTAAAAAAGAAGAATAAAAATTGAGTAATCTACATACCTCACTAAAGGTTTCATGGCACAGGACATGCAGAAACCCCAATAAAGGTCACATCTGGGTATTATGTATTTGTTTGTCAGCAGCTGTAATATGAACTGATTAAGAAATATTCAGTAAGGGCATCATACTGTGGTTGTCTGATCACTCTACCTGTGCTAAAGCCTGTGCAAAATACGTTAACTTAATGCCTGTGATTCAGTGTTTGCCCACAGCTCTGAACTGGTTTATTCACAGGACATGTACTGGTTTGGGCTTGTTAAGTGAATTCTCTTCCCTCAGTCTATCAGTCTATGCAATGTCTTTGTGCGTGCAAAAGTAAACAATTTTCAGGCCTTGGGTCTCTCCAATATGTTTTATGCTAAGTATCCCCCAGAGATTCCTATGAACTACTTGAACTTCTCATCTTACCTTTTGTGTCACCTTGATTCACCTAGATAGCTCTCTAGTGGCTTAACCTCTACTATGCAGAATCCTAACTGCATATCTTATCTGTGGGAGCTGAGAATTAGCATTCATAGCAAAAAAATTCTTCCAAGTGCTTTCATTAGCTCCAAGTGACATTTTACTTTTCTTTGGAATTAAGTTTTGGGGTGCAAGTAGGAATTATATTGATGAGTGACTTCCTGTGTTTCAAACAGTGATTTCTCATTGCAGGGTCTGTCACCATTTGCTTGCTGCTTTGGTGTAGTTCAGGAAGGAGTGGCCAGCCCTCCTGCATGGGGTGAAGGCTGAGACGGTGTAATGACATTGCAATTTTGGGTTTGCGTGATCAATTTCCATTTTAAATTATCTTAACATTGGAAGATTAACAGGCTGCTTTGGGCCAAAATTGCTCAGGTTTAAAGCTGTGAAACTCTTGCATTCAGCAGCCTGTCTTTCTAGTGCCTGATGGATAATGTTTTCACAATGGTGAAAACTATTTCTTTCTTAAGAAACACGCTTAAAATCATGCAGGTTTAAAATATCATTTCCATTCATCTGTTTGTTTATGGAAATATTTGCTCATTATGTTACTTGAGTCTAGTAAATGTGCTATTAAAACAATGAAGTCCCACTGAAGATTGTACCTGCGTATGTTGTAAGGTGGTAGTAAATCCAGTAGGTGCCCAGTTTCATGTGTGGCCTGTGGTAAGTCACTCATCTCAACTACTTAAAACTTTTCTGTTCATTCTGGACCTTTTTTTTTGGATGCCCAGTTGGAGGCTGATAAATCCAATACAAGTTTCATGGATTCTTGCTGGACATTTGGTGATCTGTATATCCTGTGTTTAGCATTTCCAGAACTGCAAAATCTAAAGCTAAAGGGCATTATGGCAAATGTTGGGTTTTCCATTCCTACCTTACCAGCTTCACCTACAAGAAGAGGGTAACATCATCATTTCTAACCATGCTGCAATGTCATGTCATACTATCTTGAATGCTGGTGCTGCAGAACAAGCTACTAGTTATAGGTATCAAAAACCCGGAGAACAAAGAATGTTGGGCACATTCTTTAATATTGTAAGGAATTGCATTCCCTTGCTAGATTTTAGTTCTCTGTTGGCCATTTCCTATCAGTTTGACAGGCTACAAACAGCACACATAGCTCATTTATTTTTATATATATAAATACCCACAGAGACACAGATCTTGTCTTTTCTAACTAAACTGACTTGGGGTTTTTTAGTTCATTACTTTTCTCTTTTTTTTTTTCTTTTCTGTTTTTTTTTTTTTTCCCTATTGAACTCTCATTCAAAGTTGTCTTCAACTGTTCCTATTACTTTCAGCATCATTTCTGTGTTCAGAAAGGTTCTTGCAGAAGTCCTGTATGCTTCTTGCCAATCATAACACCCAGTCTGCTACCCTGCCATTTGGTGGAGTTCATCTTGTAGAATACTGTCTTTATTTAGCTGCATGTTTTGCTCTGTGTTACCTTCCTCTTACAGGCATGGGACTTGCTGTGCTCAGCCTGCTTTATGTATTTTCCTGATAGTATAACTAGTGCAACTTGTGTGCTCTTTTTTATGCTCTCACTCAAGTCTGTGGAAGTTGTGTATTGGAGGAAGATTCAAAGCCCAACCATAAATCATGCTGGACAAGAGGCTTTACTGCTGCTATTTAACCCCTTGCTGTTTGCAGTTGATTACTGAGTATGTTACTATTTGTTTCACTGTAATTGTTGGAGAACAGTCACACTACATGACTGAAACTCAGAGTCCTTTAGCACTTAACCTATGGTTTTGTATGTCACTTGTCAACTTGTGAGATTTACTTCTGATGTTGTGGAAAATGTCACACAACTAAATGGACTGCAGACTGTTACCTTAGAAATCTGTTGGCGGTCTTGGTCTTGGAAGGGACATACCATGGACAAAGAAAGCATATTGACTTTCTTGACATGTAAATCTACGAATTTAAGGAGGGAAACCAACTCTTGTAATAGAGTAAGGCATGTTTTTGCACATCCCAAAGGTCACAAGGACTGGTGCAAGATGTGGCTACATCCAGAGAGTAGAATCCTTCCTTCCTGAAATACATGAAATTCAGATATTTGGATATATGTATCATACGGTATCAAAACATCAGCAGTAATAGCAGCTGAAGTTGAGCTAGAGGAAAGGTGATGGAAGATCCTGAAAGTGTAGTGCCTTCTATTTTGCTAGAAACTCTAGCAAGGGAGGTTCAGTGCTGTAAAGCTCCCTCTCTGTATCTTCAGTATTTGCATGGATGTCAAGGTAAAAAGAAGGAAAACTGCTTTCTTTTCTTTCTTTTTTTTTCTTTTTTTTTTCTTTGTTTAGGCATTCGTTCTGGCTTTTGTGTTTTCAATGGCACCATTTACCATTTTCCACTGTTTAGTTGTAATCAGTGATTAGGTTCTCCTTGAAATAACCCAGCACTACAACAGATGGATTGCAGGGTTGTACAGGTTATCAGGTGAATAAATGCATGCTCATTGGTTCAGATGGTCAGCATAGAGAGTTTCCCATAGAAGCCTCCAAGGCCTTCTCTAACAGTCTAGCCAAAATGCTACCTGTGTAGCCAGGGGGAGGGTGTTTAAGGCTTAGTTACCCGGAGGGTGCTGTGGGGCTAGGTAGCCAAAGAGGTGCAGAACTGAGTCTGCTCCCTTCAGCTTAGTCAAAACAAGGCATGTTTAGATGTTGGTCTGTGAGTAGCATGGTGATAAGCAGCAGCAAGAAAGTGGAGCAAAAGGCAGCACAATTACTACAGACACTTTATGCTATTCCATGTGAGAGGGCAGAAGGTTTTATTGCTGCTGCAATAAAGTTAATGTCTAAAAAAAAAAAAAACCTAACAATAACCCTGCTAGGTGTAAGACAGCTGAACACTCCTGAGGCAAGTGCAACATTTCAGTTAGTGGGCACATTGAGTTAATTTTTGTTCTTATTTTGGCTTCTCATTTTGATGGGGCTGGAATAAGTCAGTAGCTCATGTCAAAATGCTGTGTCCAGGCCACAAAGTGGGGACTTACAGAAACACAAATGTTGCTGACTATGTTATAAATAAAGTCATCTAGCAATGTTTAAGGTTGACTTAATTAAGTTAGGTGAGGTCAAGGCTAGTAAAGCCCTAAAGATTAAATGCAGAGTAATGTCATTTTGTGGCTTGCTCAGAGGGAGAGGTGGAAACAGGCAGTTAATGTAGGATCCTGGTAAAGTAGGTGCATAGCTAACTGCAACTCTGTAGTCCTTTCCTCCTCTGCGTGACCCTCTGGAGAAAGTCATGTGGAACTGCAATTTCGAAGGTGTACACTAAAGATGTACTGGATGCTCACTGTTGTGAGGACAGCGTCTGGGAAGATTGAAGCCCTTCTGTTTGGCAGGGTTTGACATTAGAGCATGTGCTCTGTGTTCAGAAATACAAGCTAGTACTTTTGAATTATATTGCACACGCCACAGCTTTCTTGGGTGTTAGGGGATTTGCTTGCTTTTGAGGATAAAGATGCTTGACCACTGAAGGCTTTGAAGGTCTTTATTTGTTTTGGTTATCATAACTTTCTAAATTATAGTGAGGATCACATGAGAGGGGCAGGCTCTCCAGACACTACTCACGAGAAAATAAACACCCAGCAAAGTGGAAATCTCCACTGCTGATGGACGTACCTGACTGCAAGTAGTATTCTGTCAGTCAGGCCTCACTCTAGGCACTGGTATAGAAGACATCAAGCTACAGAAACTTTTGCTGCTTGATCACCAGATGCATTCCTTTTTACATTTCTCACTGCCAGAAATGAAGGAGTACGTGAAATGCGGGTGCGTTTGACACCCATTTCCAGTATGTCCGTGTTTACTGTGCTCAGTCTCAGCAGATTGCCTGCAGTATATTTAATATAGCTGCTAAAACACGAGGTCCCCAGGGGAGCCCAGCAAAGCCGCCCCAGACGCGGGGGTAGGGCAGGGGAAGCCGCGCCAAGCCCCAGCGAGCAGCACGTCCGGAGGTTCTGGGAGAGCCGGACCTCTCTAACGTGCCGAGAGCGCGCCGGGCTGCACCGCCGGCGGGAGGGGGAGGGGAACGGGGCGCGCGGTCCACCTCGTCCCCATCCTCCTCGCACAACCGGTGGCAGCACCCCCTTCCTTCCTCCTCCTCCTCCTCCTCCTCAGCCCCATCCCACCCCCCAGTGCTCCCCATCCTCCTCATGCAGCAGGCCGGCCCGGGCTGCCCGCACCTGAGCGGCCGAAGGCGGAGAGCTCCGGCTCCATCCCCCGCCGCCGCCCGCAGACAGGGACCCAGAGAGCGGAGCGGGAGCAACACCCCCCGCCCGCCGCCGCGCTCTTGCTGCTGCCGCTGCCGCTGCGGAGGCGCCCAACTGCACATGTGCGGCGGCGCGCGCGGGCCTGGCGAGCCCGGCGGGAGGGGGCAGGGGAGGAGGGAGACCAACGGCCCCAACGGCAGTTCGGGCGGGGGAAGGAGGGGGGGGGGAGCCGGCTGGGTCCGCCCCCACTCCCCGCGCTTCGGGGAGAGGGGAAGGGGCAAAAGGAAGAGGGGTCTCAGCCGGCGGCGGGCGGGCTGTCACTTCTCAACCCACCTCTGTCCCCGCCGGTAGCCAGCTTGGCGGGTTCGCGGCCAGTCACTGCCAGCACCCCCGGCTTCCAATACACACATACACGCACCCGGACCGCCCGCCCGCGGCCTCACACACCTGCCCGCTGCCGCTGTCCCGGCCCGCGCTCCAAACACCGGGGGCTGCACGGGGCGCGGGGGGGAGCAAAGGGGCACTAAGGAGGGTAACCCCTTCGCGGGACGCGCGCGCGAGAACCTCCCGCTCTTCCCTCTCTTTTTTTTTATTTATTTATTTATTTTTTTTTCCCTGCAAAGGGGGAAGGGGTAAAAAAAAAAAAAAAATAATAAAAAAAAAAAAAAAATTGAAACTTACACTTTTGTGCGTCCCCCCGGCGTGACGCTGCGCGCTGACGTCACGGGGTGTAGCGTGCCTTGCACGGGCACACGCGGAGCGGCTAAGCCAACCGCCCGCCCGCTCCGCGGGGAGCAGGGAGCATGCGCGGGAGTTTCGCGCCTTCCGACTCCCCGCCCTGCGGCGCGAGCGCGCGGGAAGCATCGGCGCGGGATCGGTCTTCGGCCTGTAGAGCCGGGCTGCCAAAGGGCGGGAAGGCGCCCGGCGCCTCTGTGTCCCTTATCGCTGCGGGACATGGGGCTCCCCGCCTCGGCCACGCCGCCGCGGGCAGGGACGCGCCGGGCCGGTCCGGGCTGGGCTGAGGAGCGAGCCTGAGCCGCCCTCGCTGCAGAGCCGGTTTGTGGGGGCGCGGGAGCCGGCGGGGCAGGGCACGGCAGGGCAGGGCGGTGTGGTCGGTTGGCACAACATCCTGCCGCTGCTTCCTCCTCACGTAGTGCCCGGCCGCTACTTCAGCAAGTTTGCAGATAGTCACCATTTCTGAAATGAGGCTTTTGTAGTGATCTAAGTGGAAGTTTGCTGTTATGTGGCCACTGGGCCCAACTTTGAATGAGGCCAGACCAACACTTGTGTGGATTTCTGACACCTCCAGGGTGTGAGCCCTCTGTGTGCCTCGTGCCGGCTGCATGCAGCAGCAGCCATGGGGACGGTGCATGTTAGCTATGGGGTGTGATGTCATTACACAAGAATGGTCTAATTCCTGGCAAAACCTCCCAGTGTGCATAGTGGGAGCCATGAAGGCAAAGCTGTAGGGGCAGATAGAACCACAGAATGGTTTGGGGTGGAAGAGACCTTTAAGATCATCCAGTTCAAACCAGGGACACCTTACACTAGACAGGGTTACTCAAGGCCCTGTCTAACCTGGCCTCAAACAGTGTTGGGGATGGGGCAGCCACAGCTTTCCTGGGAGCTTCCTCTTGATTGGGATACTGCAGCAAAGTGTCAAACTGAAAAGCTGCGTTGGTTACAGGAGTGCGTATATGGCACTGATGGGAGTGGGGGAAGCTGTACATGCAGTACCAAGCATGTGAGGTACAAGGCTGTTAATAACGTGGTGAAGAGGCGAGCAGGAAGTAAAAAGGTTGTGGTTTTTTATCCAAAGCTCTGCTGGTTTGTAGTCATGCCTGGAAAAAGAAGACTGGTAGGGAATAGGAGATGAAACCAAAAGAGACGCTGTACAGGAACAGCAAAATGATTTAGCACAGGTGTCAGAGAATACACATTTCATCAGTTGACTCTATTTAGTTACTTCTAAATCTCAATTTTTACTTTAAGGCATTAGGGAGTTGTGTTTTATAGTAATGAGGAAATAGATGCTACCTTAATTTCTCAATAAATAGCAATCTCTGAAGTTTTTAATTCACAGTAACCTGCTGCTCACTGCTGGGGGGTTCTGTGGCAGTTCATAGAATCATAGAATCACCTACATTGGAAAAGACCTTTAAGATCATCAAGTCCAACCATTACCACAGGACTGCCAAGGCCACCACTAAACCATGTCACTGAGGGCCTCATCTACCTGTTTTTTTAACACTTCCAGGGACAGTGATTCCACCACTTCCCTGGGCCAATGCCTGAGCACTCTTCTGGTTAAGAATTTTTCCCTAATATCCGATCTAATATCCCTTGGCACAGGTTCAGACTTTTCTCTGCCATCCTGTTACTTGTGAGACAAGCCACCTCCTTGCTCCATCTTCCTTTCGGGTAGGACAGTAGTAGCCTGCTCCAGTAACAACCATTATTACCCCATTTCTTTATTCTTGACTAAGCTTGATGGCAGTGAACATCGAGGAAAGGTGGAGATAACGAAAACATAACTTTTCAGAAAGAGGCAAGAACTTTCCCACACAAAAAGACAAGCATCCCAAGCCAGCTGCAGAATTAAGGCTTCCTGAAAGACAACATCTCCAGTTGATAGTGCTGCTCTCCACCCTATGGGTCATACAGAGACAGTTTAGACACACAGGCATGGTACGTACCTCAGGTCCCTGCCCAGGCTGCCCACACACCCCTTTTTATGTTCATTACAGAAAGAAAACTTTGTGAGATAGCTGAACAAGCACAAACAGGAGGGGTGGGCCTGGTTTGCTAGCGTTATTTTGACACAAGACTGACTGTCCCAGCATACACACTCCCAGGTGGTTTTCAGTAGAAGGTTGTTGAGAGCTAATTTGAAGTATCTGTACCAGTGGAAAAGCCTTCAACATTTTCCTAATCTCTGAGCACATCTCTCAGGCATTTTGGAGCTTTAGGACTTTGAGTGGTGAAAGGCTATTCCACTTCACAACTGTTTTAAGCGTGCTTGAAAAGGAGAACAGATTGCAACTTTAACCAGCATTAGTGCTGCAGAACCATGCAGCAGACCCAAGGAAACTTCTTTCAAGAAGTTATCTGATCTATAACCAAAGATGAATGCCAGATAACATGCACATGGATATATTCTGACTGATACTTTGCTTGAGAACTGGAAGTCTGCCATCTTAAGAGAGGGACCTGTGTAAGCTCCAGGCTTACAAGACGACTCAATACCAGTTGACAACTAGGTTGTTGACAAGCATCTGCCATGGTTGGGAAGTAGCATCACCCAATTCTCAAATTTCTGCTGTATTTTAGGAAATAAACACAGCTTGGTGCTATAACCTTGAAAGTGTTGCCATTCCCTGATCTATATTTTGCCCTCAAGGCAGGATCAATTGTCCCTAAATCACTCTGGTCACACCATCATCCAGTTTGCTCTTTGTCTCCAGACATCGTTTTTTTCTTGGTCTCTGCTGTCCTCATGCTGTTTTCCCCATTGGGCAGTAGTAACTACTCGACAAGAGGTAGTGGGAGAGCGGGAGAGCAGTAGAGCAGCATGTCTCTTGGACTACTTCATGGAGCTGGTAGAGAAGCGTATCTTTCCCTTCTGCCTTTTGTTTCCTTTTGGTGAGTGGAGTGGGCCACGCACTTCCCAGCCCTTAGGACATCTTACTGTTCTTTCTTCTCAATTCACTAAATCTGTTGGGTTCCTTCTTGTCAGGTCATCTTAATAGTGGATGTCTGGTGCCTGCTGCTCCTTACAAGCTACTGTTGTTCCCCACAAAGATGCTGATGCTGTTAGTGTGGCTCAACTGTTACTCGGGGGTCCAGTTTCCTCCACCTTTGGCAATACCTAGGTGCTGGAGCACTGCCAGGATTGCTTACGGAGAACTGCAGATTCCTTCCCTAGACAAACACCAGGAGTGCTTTTGTGGTTACAGTGTTCCTGGGCTCACTCCAGCAGGCAGCAAGACCACGCTAGGTTTCGCACACCCTCTGTCAAGCATCATCATACACTGCTATTCTGCATGCGAGGCACACCCACACATGCCTCTGCCCACAAAGCAGAGGATGACCAACTGTAAAAGAAGTAAAATACAACATATTGTGAGGCAGCTTTCTTCTCATCTTTGAGGATTATAGGAAATAGGAATTCTTACAGCTTTTAAAAGCTATATATGCCCATGGACTGGGCCACCATGACACTAGTTTTTGAGCCATTGCAGACCCACATCGGTCACAACTGCAAAAGCCTACCTCACAGCTCCCACTAGGCATCTTCCTACTAAAGGAGTGAAGCAGTCTGCTTTGAATGGGATGAGCTGTAAGTAGGGTGGATGTGCACCCATATATACCAGTCTGACCCAGGGCCCAGGGAAATGACTCAAAATATGAGCACTACCCATGCTATCAGCTTTTAAAGTGTTTTGTTTCCTTCACCCTCAAAGGGAACAATAACCAATGGCAGCAGTTAAGGGGTAACATACAAGGACTCAAATTTTCAGAGAAAGCTGCACAAAACAAGCAACCAGTTGCACCCACCTCCAAAACAAGCCAACCAAAAAAAAACCAAGTCAAACCTAAGTCAGTTACACCGAATGAATTCCACTCCCTTCAGCTTAGCTTCACCACAGAAATACGCTCTCATCACTTAGGAAGTTTTTATCCTGTATCAGCTTTGCCGTATTCAAATTATGTCAATCATTAGCTAAAAGAATGGTAGAGCCACAAGCTGAAACAAACATTGCCAGAAAAGACCACCTGTTCTTTAACAGATCAGTAGATTTTCCTTTCAGGACTTCTGGATCTCTGCTTTAATTTTACGAATTTGACACAGAAAGATTGTTCCAGAGTACAAGCATCAGGTTCCTGAAAAGCTGCAACTGAATCTAAGTAGTCCAATTGTGAAATACTCTCGTCATTTTCCATACAGGAACAACTGATCACTCAGAAATAAGGTCTGTTCCTTCTGTCCTAAGACTGTATCATGAGATCAGCCCATTTTGACATGGAATAATGCATGGAGCCAGACAGGATGATAGAGTTGGGGCTGTTCAGCCTTGGAGAAGAGAAGGCTGCATGGAGACCTCATAGCAGCCTTCCAGTATCTGAAGGGGGCCTATAGGAATGCTGGGGAGGGACTCTTCATCAGGGACTGTAGTGAGAGGACAAGAGGTAACAGGTTCAAACTTAAACAGGGAAAGTTTAGATTGGATCTGAGGAAGAAATTCTTTACTGTAAG
>JASSUY010020646.1:0-14126 GCA_032466535.1 Forpus xanthops
CTTTTCCCCTTCCTTCTCCCCTTTTCCCCTTCCTTCTCCCCTTTTCCCCTTCCTTCTCCCCTTTTCCCCGTCCTTCTCCCCTTTTCCCCTTCCTTCTCCCCTTTTCCCCTTCCTTCTCCCCTTTTCCCCTTCTCTCTTTTAAAGAAAAAGAGCATCTTCTTAAATTTCCATCTTTTAAGTGGGGAAAAAAAAAGCTTCAGGCAGTTGAGCACTGCTATCATGTAATGGCAGGCAGGCAGAAAATACTGCAGTGGCGAAGCCTGGGCTCTAAAAACCTCCTATCAAATAACTTCTGTCTGAATAAGACTTCTCACCAGAGCTGTACATATAAAACCCTGTCTTTCTCCTCATCCTTGTTGCAGGAATTCAACCTTATTGATAGAAGAGAACTTGCACCTCTTCAAGAACTGATTGAAAAACTCACCTCCAAGGACAGATAAAAGGAAAAGGATTTCTTGAAGTCACTTATTTCTTTAAGCAAGCGTGTGGTATTTGGTTTTTGTTCATTTGTTTTTTAAAAAAAAACAAACCAACCCCCTGAGCTGTTACTTCAAACAGCCCAATCCACTTTCTGTGCTTTTATTAGGGGAAATCTTTTCTCTGTTAGTGATACGTGGTAAATAGCTTTTTTAAAAAGAAATCTTATTTTTCATCATTATTATTCATTGTGGAATTTTAGCAGGTGCTGAGTGTTTGTAAAGGAAATGTGCTTGGTTAGGGGGTTGACTCTGCTGGTGGATGGGTTCTGTATTGTGTCAGTGGTAGCCCATTCTTATAAAGTCCCTAAAAGACTTGCTTACATTCTCTAAGTGCCTTGGCAGACTCAATTCTGAGGTGCAAAGCACATACAATACTGAATATTGCTGGAAACAAAATACAAATTAACACCCAGGACACTTACTTGTCTTAGGAAAAAGGTATATATGCTTACATTAAAAAAAAAAGCCATAACTTGCTGAAATCAGTGATCTCCAGCTTTTAATACAAATATCTGTCTTATTTTTTTAGAGATTAATATAGAATTTTTCAAAAGTAGATATTTCTTATAAAGAAAAGCAATGGTGGAGTTTTGGTTGCTAAAGCAGAATAATGAAGGTGTGTCAAATTGACAACTTGTGCATGGCAAGTAGTTACATGTCTGTTGCCATTGCTATTGGGCTTTTCGTAGTTGCTTTTATTTTTTTAACAGGGAAGCATCCACTGGGGTCTGTCACTTTGGTGAAGTTTCCTCGCATTTGCCAAATGAACAGTTAGTTTGCACAAATATCGTTAGGAAAAATAGTTAATATTAAACAAAAAGTGCACTGGGATAATAGTAGTAAAGATATGGCTTGAAAATAATTGGTGAAATAATGTTTCTAAGTTAAGCATAAAAAGCCTGGCTAAGAATAAGAACCTCTAAGTTAAGAATAAAAAGCTCCATGGAGGAGCTCTGGTGGCCAGTGTTGTCTGTGGTAGAAGATGTATCTTGGAGGACATACAATTCCATGAACCATTTTGGATTTACATTGGCATGATGGTTTTCTCCTCCACTTAAAATTACAGCCTGTCTCCCAGGAAGAACAGCAGTTGGGAAAAGTAATAGGAATGTACTGATGAATTGTCAGTGCTTTGTCATTTGGTAAGTGCATCTTCTGGTTCTGAGAAAACCAATTCAAAATGTGGCCTTCCCCCACTCAGTTTATGTCTTTGCCTCTCCAGCCTTATGTTTTCTCAAACCAGATATGGGAATGGCCTGGGAGAAGTTGACCTCCGGAATGATCCACAGGCAGTGACGTGGGGATTCCTGCTGGAGGTCTATCATCAGTCAGGTTTCCCATTGCAGAAGCCCGTATGAGTAGCTCTTGTTCGTTTATGTATCTTGTCAAAGCCATTGTGTTTTGGATTCAAAGAAATCTGTGCTAGGTTCTTCAGTGTGCTCTCCAGTAGTACCGGTGGTTACCAGAGTACATGAGGTTGTCATTGATCGTGCCACGCTTTGCTAGATTGTGACTACACAAAACACCAGTTTTAGACTTCAGTGACAAAGACCTTAACTGACTGTCATATGCTCGACTGACCTTGAACCTCTAAATCTTACAAGTGAAGCCACAGTTAGCATGTGAGAGAAGTTGTGCTTACAGTTTGTACACCTTTGCTTGACTGAAAATGCTGAATAAAGGGGAAAATACTGCGCAGCAGCCTACAAAATATGCAAGTAGCCATGAGTACAGCCCTCTGATGAACATCTAAGCGCAGTAATAAACATGTACTCATTTGGGAGACTAGAATCACTACTTGTGTGTTAACATGATATATTTCAGAAGGGTATTTTAAGAACTATGATATCTTCAACAGCTAAATTCCTGGTCTCCTTAAACTGCTTTCTGGAGAAGCAATTTAATGGTTTGTTATCTCTTCTGTCTCTCTTTTTTTTCCTCCCTGGGCAGACATGAGAACAATTGAGAACACACAGTTCTGAGCTAGAAAATGGCATTGTGTGCTTGTTTCACTGCATTCAGGTTTGGCTACACTAGTATTAGACAGTGAGGCTGCTTGCAAACCACCTGCAGTTCAGCATTTGTCATGAAGACAGCCCTTGGTTTCATTCAGAACTTCATTACCATTCAAGAAGACATACTGTGTTTGGCTCCTTGGCAGATCAATGTCAATGCCCGTTATAATCTCCTCAAAGGAAAAGTGAAACGTTCAGTTGTCCTTATGTTTAATTTTTCGATATCATACAGCATTACGAAGTTTTCTTAACATGCAGATGTCAAAGGAAGGAGCTTTTAATATGGTGGTTTCCTTGAGTGTTGGGATTGGATTGGAGCTACCACAGTCCATGCTGAGTTAAGCTGATGATGCAAAGACAGCTTTCCCTCAAGTATTTCAACAAACTCCCAATTTAAAAAAGGCTGAGTAAGGTCTTATCCCTTCTCAACCAATGAGGATCTTGTCTCTCCTGTGTGCAGTACTCTGGTCAGGTGGAAAGCTGAATTTGAGTGTGCTTCTGTCTGAGGAGTGTCTAATGACTGAAATACCCCGCTACAGAGGCATGAAGAGTGCTGCAGATGCAGTTTGATATTAAAAAGTCCTGTAAATTTTCCTATGAAAACTGCTTTGCTGAGTTGAGTCAGTGCTGCTGGAGAGGCTGTGCATGCATGTTCCTTGTGCTAATAGAGCTTGAGGGGAGCCTTCTGACCCATGCTAGAACTCCAGTTATCACAGCAAGACACAGGAGAATGGCAGAAGCCTGCTCAAAGGTGCTAAGTAGAAGATAACCTCCATTAAATTTGAAGCTGTCAAGCTGTCTCATTGATGTCATGTACCAGCAAGAAACTAAAAAGAAAAATATTTGGAAGTGTTAGGTTTTACTTGTGGTGATACCAGTGCAGTAGCTCTCATTTTTGGCATACTTCTGCTCTGGAAAGTGGGTTTTTTTCCCTTCTAAATAGCCAATTCTAGAAATCTAGAGGCATCTGGTGCAGTTCAGCCAGTCAGAATTAGAATTTCTTATGCGAAAAATGAGTCTCATGTGGATAGTGTATTCTTTGGATTTAGTATCTGGCAGTAGAAAACCCTGTTACAGACTAGTTCCTAGGACTGTAATAAAAGCTTGGAGATCATGATTTGTCTGACAGCTGTATGAACACATCATTTAATTTTACAACAACACTTAAAAATAACAATATTGAGAACATGTATGCATCATGTGGGATTTAGTATCCCTGTGCTGTTTATGTTTGCAGCTTTTTGCTTCAGAAAGATGCGGGACCAGAAGCTGATGTATGTTTACACTCTTGAAGCAAGGGCACATTGAAGTGCTAAACAGAAGTTGCCGTGATGTACAGATGAGTCTGGGTGGAGTGAATGTGTTGATAAAATAGTGCATTTATAGGGGGAAAGGAGAGAGCACCCTCTCACCTCCCAAATAAACCCCAGAGAAACGAATCCTGAACAAACCCTGCACTGCTCCAGGCCACATTAAAGCGAACTGTGGTGTCATCAAACTAAACCTGAGCTTTGCTGTCACTGGGAGTGGAAGGTGCTGGTGGGGTTGAGCCAGGCAGGGCTGCCAGCACTGCCTGAGGCCTTCCCGTGCAAGCTGGTCCTTAAATCCTACGGTTTGTGGTGGCTTCCAGCCACCGGCATCTCGGAACACATCAGTGACTTTAGTGTTAACTTCAGGAGGTTCATCTACCTCGAGATGGGATGGGAAGGCGCTGCCAAGCAGGTCAAGTTGAGCCACCACTGCCATTGGTGGCACTGCTGAGGTGGTGTGGATACATCACTTTCTAGTCTTTCAAACTCAAGGCAGGGATTCAAGTTAATCATGCACATAGAAAATAAACCTGCCATGTTCTGCCGTTGCAGGTAGCTGAATGCTTGAGGAAGGGAGAAAACAGGTTTCCATGGGCAGGTGGCCCATCTGCAAGTATCAAGTTTCTTTTACTGCTTACTATGCAATGTAGAGCTTTAGACTTTTACTTTACGCTAGAGAGGAGCACTCTCCTTACTCAGTATTTAGGAACTGAATACTCTCCCAGTCTCCTTGACATGCATGTAACAGGTAAGGATACCTATTTGCTGCTATGGACTTTACTTAACTTCCAGATTTATCACCTGGAACCACCAGACACAATTTCACTCTAAACACATCCCTTTTGGATAGTTGTTCCTTCTCTCACTGCCCTCTCACCCCTCCTACCTGCTGGAGTGCTCTGTTACTGTATATAAACCACCTCCTTTCCATTGGGCTGTTAAACAGCTGTGGCTCGAACACAGGCTCCTTGCTTTCCTTTCACTAAAAGATTCCCTGTTATGACAGGTCCAGTTTCCTTCACTGCTGATACCAGTTGTTTTTTTTTCCAAGCTGCACTATTAGACCCACTAGCAGTTTTATGGATGCCCTCATCATTCCCTGGATATCTCCTCTTCTAGGATGAGACTAATACTGGTTATTTTAAGTGTTAAATCTTTTGATTTTCCTGCTTTCCAACTCCCTAAAGTGTTCATAGAGTATTGTATTTTTAGGGGAAATTAATTTTTATAGCCACTAAACTATACTCATTATTTTTGTACATTTGCAACTTGGAACGTTTTCCAGAGATGTGTTGCTGAGGAAACATTTATTTCCAGGCCTTGTGGTACTACTTGGCTACACTGTGGTGGCGTTACTTAGTACCTAGAGGCACATGCCTTGATGTGCCATGCACAAGAGAGGAGAAGGCAATAAAGTGAATGAGGTATCAATAAAAAGATGGGTTTGAAGGCAAAAAAGAAATTTGAGATGATGAAAGCAACACTAACCTTTTCTTCTCCTTTAGAATCCTGAAATACATGGGATAAAACATGTTGTAAATTATAGACTGCAAGATGAGAACCCTTACTGTGCCAATACCGCTTCCACTGATCAATATTTAGTTTTAAATAAGAACAGCTTTTAATGACAAAGGAAAAAAGTTGAATGTCTGAAAATCTGCGCCATGTTTATTTGAGAGTTGTAAATATTGTATACAGATTGTTGTATGTGATGGGACAGAATATTTAAATTCTAGGTTTTTTTTCAATGAGAAGCTGAAGGCTGTTTATAAGAGAAAATAAATAGCTATGTTTGACCATGATTGCCTCGATTTCCTTCTCGAACCTGTTTCTAAATTATTTTCTTGCTGTAGACAGCGGTTTTTTTTTTCTTTTCTTGTATATTGTCCACATACAAACACTATTACACCTCCAAATCAGATTTTTGTAATTGCTTTGTTGGAATCTGAGTATTGCAGGCAGACACTGCAGCAATAAGCCAGCCTGAGGCAGTGCCATGTTTCATGACCTGAGTCAACCCAGTGTGGATGGCGTTGGTCTGGGATACCAGGTCACAGCTCTGCCGTGACTTTAACTGCACCTCTGCACTGACCCCCGGGACCATTAGGTTTGCAATGTGCTGCATCAGGTCACCACTTCTCCAAAACTCCAGACTGCTTTTGGCCATGCTTTGCAGCACGGGTCCCTTTTATTCTTTCCCCTCCTTTCTTTCTCTCCAAAGCCTCTTACAGCCCTGCCAGTCCCAGCACTCCAGGTTTCCTACCCCTCTCCCATTCCCTCTGCCTTCTCTGCTCATGCACGTACCTGTGCTAAGTCACCTCTTGCCAGCACCTGACGAGTTGTTTGTGCCATTGGCTTGAAAGGTGGTGGGAAATCTCACAGTTTATGTTAATCCCCACTGTCTGAGGGACAGTGCCAGGAGTGGCTCATACAGTTTTACATCAGCGTGTGTGCTGATCACGACTCCCTTCTGTGGACAGGAGGTTTTTCCCCTGTTGAACTTGGACCCTCATGAACCAAGACAGCGCTGTGCTCAGACGGTATGCTGGGAAGCACTGAAGCAGCGCGGGCTCAGTGGGCATTTGGGGTTTTCAACTAAACAAGTGCCTCGGTCCCTCTCAATGGCAGCCTGCCTGTCACTTCCGGTACGTTTCTCCGACGTACTGCATTCCCCTCACCTCCCGGTCTCCTCCCCGCGCCTCCCGGGCGGTGGCACATCCCACGCTCCCTCCGCTCGGGGCGGGACCGGCGGCAGTGCAGCCCGCCCATCCATCCATGCGATGCGCTCGGTTCCTGCCGCAGATCCGCACTAACCGGTCTCCACCGCCCGCCCGCCCTGCCGCGCTCCTCGCCGCCGCCCGTGCGCGGCGCCACTGACGCCTCTCGAGCCCGCCGCGCGCCAGATTCGAACGCGCGCGCAAGCGCGGCGGCCGTTATTTCCGTTGGGTGCCTCGCGCGCTGCTGCCCGTCATGGCCACTCCTCCGAAGCGCGGGCGGCTGGAGAGCAGGATCAAGAAGGTCGCGGTGGAGGGAAACATCGGTGAGTCGAGACCACCGCCATCCCTCCATGCTTCCCTCCTTTCCCCCTCCGAGCGACCTCCCTCATTTCTCTCTCGTCGCCGGGTTCTTCCTCACCGCTGCCCTGTGAAAAAGGCAATTCGTGAGGTAACGAGGTGTGAGTCAGGCCGGCGGGGTGCGTTCCGCCCACAAGCCCGCCGGTAACGTTGATAACTTCGTTGGCACCGTAGGAATTAATGAAAGGATGCTATAAAAATGGCGGGATGGAAAAGGGCAGAACTTTCTACTTGAGGTTTTAGTCTATTAACGCGCTTTGGTATCTCCATTTGGGAAACCATCGCTTCTGCTTTATGTTTCTTTCAACGCTGCTTGCCTTTTTTGTGGAGTTTGTTTTAGATTCCTAAAATAACTTGGAAGGCTGTAACTCCATGACTGAGGTGGAACCCCTCGTTGTCCTTAGAAACTTAAGACTTGGTGATCTAATCGCAAATATAACTTTTTATAATGTAGATAATTGAGCTGGGCTGAGACATCTTGTTTTGTTGTTGAATTGGCTATTCGTGTGGTGTACAACAAAGAAAAACCTGATGCTTACTGAGTTGGTGATCTGTGGTACTGCATGGTCTCTGATGCTTGACATCAAGTCAACAGTATGTGGATGTCAGAGACTTCCATATTGGACTTGAAAATGTATAGTGGTTAAAGAATGTGAAAATCGTAAAAAATGTGGATTTTAACTTGCTGTTTCCTGGTTGCTTTGTCCTCAGCTGCAGGGAAATCAACGTTTGTGGAAATTCTCAGGCAAGCTGATGAGGAGTGGGAAGTTGTTCCTGAGCCTATAGCAAGGTGGTGCAATGTTCAACCCAGCTCTGAAGAGGATTGTGAGGTATGGCACAAGAAACTGAGGTTTCTTTTAAAAAAAAAACAACAAAAACCAAACCCTAGTTATATGTTCTAATTTCAGGAGGCATGTGATAGATGAAGTTTGTTAGAAAATGTATGTGATAGCAACTTTTTTCCTGATTCTTATTTCAGTATTTGAGTTCCTGTTTTCCAGTTTGCTTGGTGAATTGTAGAATAGATGTTATTCGTAGTCAGGATATAAATGATAAAAGCTGTAAAAGCCTTTTCTATCTATAAAAGCAAGGGATAGGAAAAAAAGAGAGTATTAAAGTTACTTTTATCAACTGTGAATGAGCAGTTCTATAGGTGACCTGGAAGGTGTCCCTTAAAATTATGTCTAGGAAATAACTAACTGCCAAATGGTTTGTAGTGGTGGTTTTTTTTTTAGTTAGCTACCTGTAATTTTGTTGGCAAGCCACCTCCTACCAAATGGCCATTGTCTTGGCTTGTGTGGAGCTTTTGAAGAATTGTAGATGAGTTTCTTTTTTAGCTCTGGCAAAAAGTACCATGTATTTTTAGCTCTGGCAAAAAGTACAACGAGTGGAAGGTTTTAATGGAGGTGTGACATTCTGTGGTGTGGAATATCCCATTGGCAGCTGGGGTCAGCTCTATTGGTTCTGTTCCTCCCAGCTTCGTGCCCACCCCAGCCCGCTTGCTAGGGGACAGGTTGGGGAAGGAATAAAGGCTTGAGGATATTATATGTGACTCCTAAAATTAGATAGGTGACAAAAAAAGGTTCCTAAGAACAAGACAATGCTCAGTGTTAAGCTGTTCGTGGATGTGTCTGTGGGTGTCTTACACTCTTTTCTGCCTTGTCAATAGCCTGTAATGTTCTTGCTGTTGTCTCATTCACACAGTACCAGCAGCAGCTGCCACAGAACAGCACACGACTGCACACCAGCTTGGTTGTATGAATATTGTACAGCCCAAACAGCAGGCCTTTGTTTTTTCCCCTTTTCATTCCCCTTCTTGACAAAGGTCCTGTAATTTGTGAGAGATTCCTGTAACTGTATCTTCTCTGCTTGATGACAAGAGTAGGGGGGCATATCCTGGTTAGTGGAACCAGGCTGTGTCCCCTGATTCTGGTAAACTTCTGTCCTGTGCCAGCTGGGACTCTTCCAAGCAGTTCTCAGGCAGGTTTGGGCAGTAGAATAGCCCAGGGCTCTGCTGACAGCACACTGCACTTAGCTGTGTCCTTCTGGAGGCTTTGGAGGTGTTGTGCTCTGAACAGTGCTCTAGGATGCTGCTTGGCCAGTGTCAGAGCATGGTGCTGGGCATATTTGGTTTACTACCGCAAGTATCATTGCAGGAAATCAGAGGTGAGGATGAAACCTGGAATTCTAGAATCTTTTGAAAATATGTCAGTATTTGGATTTAGTGTTAATGGAACAGAAAGATTCAGACAGAAGCAGTCGTCTTTGGTAGACTGGGGTTTTGGTATCCTGAGTCATACAGCTTTGTTTCTGTGAGTTTCAGTGGTTCTCTCAAAGTGTTGGATCTCCACTGTGGGCTGAGGAAGATCTTTGCTCTGAGGTCTGAAGATGCTATGTCAGTAGCTGTTACGTAGGAAGAACTGAACTTAATAGATGAAAAACCAAAATAAGGCGAGTTTTAAGCTCACACTTGCCAGAGTAAGAGGAACATGTATTTTTCTACTTTATTGTTGACTTTTTGTACTGGTAGGATGGTTTTTTTTTTTTTACCTTGTAAAGAGTGATCAAAATGTTTTGGTACTTGAGCATGTTGGCATTGTGGATTGCAGAGAGTTGCTCATTCAGCTCAGTGCCATAGGAGTTGCTCTGGCATTTATGGCTTGTATTACAAGGATGATTGACAGGTAAATTAAGCAGTTGTAAACCTGTTGTAAATGCTGAACAGCTTTAATGTTGTAGAGCAATTCTGTTTCACCTAAATCATCCATCTTCTTCACTTAAGGGGTCTCTGTATTTGTTAACAACCAGGAGCTGACCACATCACAGAAGAGTGGTGGAAATGTACTTCAGATGATGTATGAAAAACCAGAGAGGTGGTCTTTCACTTTCCAAACATATGCGTGCCTGAGCAGGATCCGGGCTCAGCTCAGGTCCCTTGATGGCAAGCTCAGGGAGGCGGAGAATCCCGTTGTCTTCTTCGAGCGATCTGTCTACAGTGACAGGTACTTTGGACTGGAGTCCTTCAAGTGAAGATCAGAATTCTCTTAAGTAAAACTACTGATTAGAGGGTTTGTAATTTTGTTGTATATCCTTAATTAACAGGATGTGTAGTTTCTCATTCTTTGAGGTTAGGTTTTTATGCTTTGTGCATGCATAGTTCTCTTCAAAGAAAGGAGAGGAGCAGGCATCAAGAAAAGTCACAAACAATTTCTTCCTTTGTCACCCTTGTTTTCTTTTATGGTTCTTGATTACAGACAGAGCTATTTCCTAGTGTTGTACCTTGTGCTTCTGGGTTCAGAAGGTTAGATTTGATAATGAAGAAGGTTAGATTTTATATCTGAGATGCCAGTGTTACTGATTCTTGTGGGCATATCTCTGGCCAGCTCTAATGAACATAGAGGATGAGGATACCGGCTCTTTATTTCCACTCCAAGCATACCTCAAAGGAGTTGCAGAATTACTATGCTCAGCTTCTTCTCTACTTACAGTGCAGTACTTCAGGCAAACAAGGCAAGAACTGTGTTCAAGCTAACTTCTGTTTCCATAACTATTATTTGTTCACAGGTACATTTTTGCAGCCAATCTATACGAGTCTGATTGCATGAATGAAACTGAGTGGACTATTTACCAAGACTGGCACTACTGGATGAATCAGCATTTTGGTCAGAAGTTGGCGCTGGATGGCATCATTTATCTCAGAGCCACTCCTGAGGTTTGACCTTACAGAGAATGAGAGTGCATGTTCTGTGCCTTGCCTGTAAAGTTTGATCTTTGTTTATGCTTCCATAAGCTTTTTGTTTGATTGGTTGGTTTTGTTATTTTTTTTAAAGTATAGTGTTTAACTATGATTTAGACCTTTTTTATGATAACAGAATAATGTGCTTGCAGTCAACTCCAGTAAGGTCACAGTTGTGCATCACTGCATGTCACTGTGTCTTTGTTTGAGGGATTGCTTTGGTTGTCTCAGGCAAAGAAACAGTTGAAAAATGCTGGTTGAAATGTGGTATTCTTAAAATCTTGAGCTACCCATATCTTTCGCTGTAAAAGTCCTAATGATTCCTGTTCAGATTGCTGTATTCCCCTGACAGCTTGCAGTGCTTGAGTTATGACTAATCAGTCTGGAAATACTTACACAACTTACTTTTGAAAGAATATTGTTTTATTTTTTAATAAAATGTGATGATAATGGTTTTCTAATTATAAAAACATAATATATGGCAAGAGTAAACCAGAAAATACCACTGTACCTGAAAACTACAGTTTCTCTGAGTGCTTTTTTGTTAGGCTTGCTATTGAGGGCTTCTTTTCTCTCTTTTTTTGAACAGTTTTGATTCACTTCTTATTGAAACTCTGGATGTATTCAGGACAGGAACAAATGATAATACTACATGGGAAAACTGGTTTTCTAAGAGTGTGAAATATATAATGAGATATTGTATGCCTGTCTGTGCTCTTTTCATGCAGTACACAGTACTTCTTTTAATAAAATGCTTACTTGAGACTTTCCTTCTAGTGGAGAAATAACATACTTTTTTTTGGGTCCCCCTTTGATTTTGACTGTAGTCTGGGCTTCATCAGCTGAACATGGCATAGTGTTTCTATGCAAGTAAGATAGTTAGCAAGTTGAATATTCATCTGTGGCAGAAAGTGGCATATCGAACACAATAGGAAGGGTGGACAAGAGAAACTTTTGCAAACCAGACTTCCTCTGCAAAAACTGTTGTGCTTTTTTTTTTTTTTAATTATTATCTTTTGCCTTTAGAAATGCTTAAATAGGATTTATTTGCGTGGAAGACATGAAGAGCAAGAAATTCCCATTGAATATCTGGAGAAGCTTCACTATAAACATGAAAGTTGGCTTCAGCATAGGACACTGCGGTAGGTTTTCTTTAACGGTTATTTAAGAATGGATAAATCTTTGTTAGGATGTTCCATAATACTTTTTCCACCAGGAAAAGCTGAAGTTTCACTATAATAGACTCATAGAATAGTTAGGGTTGGAAAGAACCTTAAGATCATCTACTTCCAACCACCCTGCCATGGGCAGGGACACTTCCCATGAATACATAAAGTTAAATCTAGGAATGTTTCTATCTGTAGTTCTTTGGTAGTACTGGCTTGACAAATGTTAATTACCACTAGGATGTGGAATGTGCCTTCAGTTCTCTTCACCTAGAACTCTGATTAGCAGAGGACTCAGCTGAGCTAATTTAATGTGCAATTAGGTGCTGCGGAAGAGGATGTTTGGGAATCAATCGCATATCTTAAATGCCACTGTAAATTCAGGCTGCTTTATATTCAGAGTTTGTGGCTGTAGTTTATATGTGCAGTTCTGATGGGGTTCTTAACAAGGAAAATGCTGACAGAGACTTGAATGATGTGTGCTTGTTTTCAGCTACTGACATTTTCTGTGTTCCTGTCCCAATACAGAACGGATTTTGAGTATCTCCAGGAAATACCTATTTTAACATTAGATGTTAATGAAGATTTTAAAGGCAAAAAAGACAGATATGATCACATGACTGAAAAGGTAAGATTTTATAAGCAGACCAAACTGATGAGTGAGATTTGTTGCCAGCATATCAAAAGGAATTCAGTACACTTCTTGCATCCCAAAGTGTAGCACTGTTTGAAGTCAAAGTAGACGTAGAACCTGTGGCTCTTTATGGCATTTCCTACATAAAGTTTCCATTAAAAAAAAAAGGAAAAAACAAAGGGGAGGAAATGTTTCAGGCACATTTGAGAAGACTTTGACATTAGTAGCTTTGTTTGTAAATGGAATTTCTAACTTAAATATCTCTGAACTGTTTGAAATCAGTCTTTCTTGTGTTAGGTGTGAAAGTTCTCACTTTCAGGACTAGTGAATAAAAGAACTTTGTTTCCAGATACTGTGAAAATATAATGCAAAACCAGTACAAGGGGAAACTGTAGGGTGAGTTTTCTGAACCCACAGCTGAATTCTGATTGGAAGCAATGAGCTAGTGTCAAATGATTTTAGGTTTTGTAGATGTCTCTAGCTAAATGAAGGAAAGTATGGGCTGCCCTCTGTCCTGGTTCACATGTCACAGCAAAGCGGCAGTACAGCTGTGCAGGCAGGGATCCTATACTCTAAAAATACACTTCAGCATATAACCATCAGTTCTAAAATAGTCCTGGAGTTGCATTCGGATAATGAACAGTCTTACAGCCTGCTGCAATATTTTTAGCCTTCTTTATTAAATTGGAACTGTCATGAATTTTTTTCCCTTCAATTGTGTTCATGAAAGTGTTAAGTCAACATCCTCAAAAGCAGGGTCTGAAACTTAAGGCAGTGCTTTTCGAATATAACTTTCTACTTCGTTTGGGATGTAATGCAGAATATTTAACAGAAGCACTTTTTAGTTTTATTTGAAGGCATGGAAAAAATACTATCTATTTGATATACAAAGAATTCAAGGTGAGGTTTGTGTTTGCATTAATGTCCAATCCGTAGCACAAAAAGACAAAATATATATTTTAAAGCTAGGCCAAACCATCAGCATTTTAGCTGTTCAGGTGTTTGATATTTGAATCTTGGTGAGATTCAGCTGAGAACAACTTGGCTTTTGTTTGAATAGTTGCAATTAGTTACATTTCTTAGCGATGGTATGTTCACATGTCTTTGCTCTTTGGAAATAAATTGTTTACCTCAGAAGACCAACTTTGTCCTTTGATCTCAGTTGATCCTCTGAGAAGTAGAACTGCTCATCTGATTAAAACAAGTCTTCATGGTATTTGCTCTTTTAAATTTTGATAATTGATACAATGACTGGACATTGCAGCTGTGGAGTGAATATGCTCCCCACCTGCCCCATGAGATAAGGCCAAGCCCGGGCACCTGTGTAGGGATTTCAGAGGAGTTTACTGGTACAGAGCTGTCAGGTTATCTGGGAGCAGCCTAAGCCCTGTGTTGGCCTTTTTTTCCTTTTTTTTTTTTTTGGGGGGGGGGGCATTTCTAGATTTTCAAATTCGAATTGGAGTCCCAGAACTGCTACTCCCTTCATGTTATATGTTCCTTGGGTCTTGCTGTATTTTAAAAATGGTAGTCTGGCCCTTGCTGCCATATGTTCCTATCCCAAGACTGTAAAGAAAGGGATAATTACTGTTTTGAGAATGGGGCATGATAAGGCAGCACACGTATCTATAGCAAGTAGCATAGAATCATAGAATAGTTAGGGTTGGAAAGGACCTTAAGATCATCTAGTTCCAACCCCTCTGCCATGGGCAGGA
>JASSUY010020647.1:0-33605 GCA_032466535.1 Forpus xanthops
CTTTTTCTGTATCCAGTCAGCACCTGACACTTGGCACTGCTTCCAATTAGAAACAGACACATAGCATTTCTTGATAACAGAAAAGTATATAAGTGTAAGATTTGAGAGAATAAACGGACTTTTGTTTCCATCAAACTGCGTCCCTGTCCCTCATTGCGACAGTAAATTACTTCCAATCGTCTCAGCTTGCAAGAGAACACTTTGTTAAGCCCAAATGGCGTAATTTCCTTAAAGATTCATGCAAATACGGATTAACTGTTTTTGTGTAATTTCTCAAGCAAAAAAAGCATCATGTTAGATGCCCTTCACTTCTGTGATAGCCTTGGTGCATCAGAGTACTTCTCAGGTTTTGCAGTGAAGGCTTAAATCACACCAATGTTCTTGGGGGTTGCAGGGATTGTTTGTATATCTTTCTAGTTTAGGCTAGTGTATAGCTATTACCTAATGAAGCAGAACGAACAAAAGCACCTGAAGGGGTATTTTCTTATGGTCCTGTCAGCTTCTGAGGAAAAATATGTAATTTCTATATGAAAGGTACAGCTGCCTTCCTGAAACTAAAAGATGCAAAATTAAATTGAGATGTTTCTATAGATCATAAGGCTGAACTGGAGGAGAAACTTTGAAGCTTTTCTAAAGCTGGTCGGAAGATCAGAAAATGTTAAAGTACTTCTATCATCCATAGAATTAATGTTACCATCAATTAACCTCTGCTGTATACACTGATAAATTATTCAGTCAGTTAATGGCATTTAAATTTAAGTGCAAGTGTATAGGTCCCTGGATTGTAGTTAGAGTTGGTTTAAAATGCGGGCACTTAAGAGGCGCACTGAATGACAATGAAACCTGAAAGGCTGAAATCATACAAGATGGCCTGCAGGTAGGTTTACTTTTGCAAGTGAGCAAAAGGGATGCTCTGCTTTCCTACTCCTGGGTAAGATGTTAGATGTTAAAAGAATGGCTTTCCCAGCTCCTTTCCACTCTAGGGAGAGCGATGTAACCTTCTACAAGCAGAATTCATGGCCAAGAGTAGGTATAGAACTATTGGAGGGATTACACTATTTTGGCTACCTCCAAAAGATGAGTGACTCAATAGTATTAAGGAAAGTTGTCTAACCTGAAGATATAAAACATATTATATATGCATATTGCAAAAAATGTGTTGAAATAATTTAATTCACCTGAATGAACACACTACCTTGGAAATTAGTGTCCTGATCATGCTTTCCCTGCAACCTGGGAAGTGTAAGGGCATGATAGAACGACATAACCTTTGCCTGTATATTTTTCTCTGATACAAACATTCTGCAAACTGAAGTCCTTATTTCCACTGCAGTTTAATGCTGCAATACCAGATCCTGACTGAGATTCCTATGTTTATATACTATAATTATATTTTATTCAGCCACTCTTGTCTGTTTTACAAATAGTTTGCAAAACCTAGTGTTAGTCATGCTACTAAAAATTGAACAGATAAATAATTTGGAAAATTAAGCTATGAAACTTCTGAATGGAGAGCTAGTCACTTAAGAATGTGTTTGTTTGTCATTTGGCTAAATCAGAGCCAGACAATATAAATATCACCAGCTGGGAAGTACTGCTACAATAAAAATAAATTTAAAAAAAGGAACTCCATAGAAGTATGTTTGAATATGCACTGGACTATATCGCTTCTTAAACACTCAAATGAAACCTGTGGAACTAAATAGCCACACAGGAGCATCCTGAAATTTGTAAGAGTATGAAGAAGCCTTCAATGAAGGAGTTTCATTTCATTTAAAAGACAGTTAGAAAACTCCAGCCAAGTTTTATAATATCTGGGTGAAATAGTCACGGTGATTGAACCTTTCTCCAGCATAAAAACTAGATGGCTTGTAATCCAGTATTACTGAAATGGGCCATATGTGCTGGATCATTAAAGTCAGTTAAATTAAACAGTTAAGCAGGAAATACAGACTGGCTTTACAAATCTAAAGCACAATCAGCTACTTCCACCAAGCTAGTGTAAGAGACCCAGAACTCAACAATCAGAACAATGAAAAATGTTCATTCATTTTACTCATAAATTGTCTTTCACACAATGCCTGGGTCATGGGAATAAAGTGTTATGCTTATAGGTTTGTGACATTGGGAAAACAGTATTCTTAATTCATAAAATAAATATTTTTAAGTCTATTAAGCAGTTAAATACATTAACAAGGAAATAGGGGCCTTCACTGAAACAAATAGGGCAGTATGGACATGTAATACTGAAAGCAATGGCAAAAGTACTAAGTGGGGCGAAAACTGAACTCTCATTTGTCTGGATCTAAAATTATAGTAAAAATCATTGCAAAAACTAAACTTGCCACTTCTGAAAATCCACTTATGCCTGCTTTACAAAAGAGTGGTCCTCAGCTTGAGTTTGCCACAGCTGAGCACAGCTTGAATTTCCACAGCAGAGGAAGAGGGTCCTCCCTGTGTCCGGGTCCTCAGACAGGCGCTCTCTAAGTCTCTGAATGGTAATCCTGCATGCAAAAGCTCCTTAGGAGAGCTGAGCTACACAATAGCCTTTCCAGCTTGATTCTGGGAATCAGCTACAGAGATCAACCTGAAAAGATGAAGTTAGAGCTCAGTGAAAAAATGAAAAGTTTACCATCAACTGATGTTTTGCATCAACTTAAAATTTTGAAGCTTCTTCTGGGTGGAACAAACACACCCCAACTTCATTTTGGGCCCCATCCTCTTTCTCATCTGACTCTGGAAAAAGGCTCTTGTTTTATTTTTATGCAGCCACTGATAAAGTCCTCAGGACCTGGAATACTGTGTTTATTTCGGGTCAGATCTGCAGCCTGTAATGGTCTTTTACCGCATGGCTAAGCAGAGGATTATATTCTATTAGAGCATAGGGTATTCATGGAAATCAAGTAATTTCAGTAGTTCATTTTTCAGTGATCTTTTTTAAAGGATATTAATGGAAGAAAAATACTAATTAATGGAAGAAGCACTATTTCTATTTAATTTAAGGTACGTTCAGCCAGCCAAAATTTCTGTGTGGTAATTGTCTAGAATGCACGGTCTCGTCCAAAGGGTCTACTGAAAGCAGAACAAACTCTCTAAATCTGAGCCCAAAATAAACATTCTGGGGAAGAAACAGAAACTAAACCCGAGCTGCTTCCTTAAAAGGCAGATTTTAAATATTTTATTTATTATTATTTGATTATTATATATTATTATAATATGATTATTATTTATTGTGGCTGAGAGCAAGCCTACCATCTTCGTATGGTTTCCTGGGTTTTTTTTAAACTGTTTTATGCCACTGGGTAGCATCTACTGATGAAATGCAGTCAGAAGAGCTGTTTGTCTAATTGCATTTTCAGTGAAGCAGTTAAATCCTCTCCTTCAGCACTCGTTTGCGCTCACACCCACATAATCTTATTCGTATGCAGCATCTTATTTCTTACTGTCTGGCCTGTGAATTATGCGTCTGCTTTTACGTTTTCTGCCAGTGTTTGCTCATCACTGGTTGGTCATTTTTCACCTCCTGAGATACACAGTCATCACAGTTACCAGTTGTACTTCCACGACAGAAAATGAAAAGCATGTCCTTCACTTCAATATTTAACCCTGTTTTTGTTCAAAGAGTCTCAGGACTACTCTATCACTCAGTAGTCAAAATATGGAGGTTTTTTTTTAATTTATATCAGTCTGAAGGTGAAAAAATAGGTAATGTTTCCTTAGTATATTGTTACTAATGTTACTAGAGACAGTCTTGGCATCTGCCTATGAAATACTGAATCATAATAGATCACTGTGGGGTTAAATCTACTCTTCCACATTATGGTACACAGCAGCCTGAGTGGATGACAGACAAATTACATAGAGATGCACATGAGTGTTCATGAATCAGAGAACTCCACAGGGCAGCAAATGATTTCCTAAAAAGAACAAGAGGCACTTAATCAGAAGGACCATGTGAGTGGTAGGGATTACTTGCTCACTAAGCTGGAGCATCTGGATCCAACACTGCCATTAAGCCACCACAACCTCCCCCCTCACATGGAGTGCAATGAATCAGACACTGGTGGAGTGACTGTCTTCCTGGTATTGCTACCAAAATATTTCAAGGCCTTGTGTGAATGGAAGTAAAACACCAGCAGGTTGCTCTTCAGACTGAATTACTGGAGCAAAGATACATACATTTTAATGAAAATCCTGTTCACAGAATAGACTGTTCAAGAATTTCAAATACTACAGGATTTCCAATAGGATATCTTAGGGGGATTCCTTTATTAATTGTGACTTCTATTAAGAAATTAATTGCTGACAAATAGATTATACATCAGTTGGAGCTAGATGATCTTAAGGTCCTTTCCAACCCAATTTTCCTGATGACTGAAAGATTTTTAGGACATGTCTTTTAAATGAGTACTCCATTGCAAACTATCGTCTTCTGCCATCTGCAATTCTGAATAATGCAATTGAGTTCCAGTGTCCTGGAAGAGTAGAAAAAAACACTCAAACTACATGATTCTCTGATATAAGAGCCAATTTCTATGATGAACATCTGGACAAAAAAAAAAACACAACCCTTTCAGCACTTTGAATATACTCTGGAGTTTGCAAATCTATTTTATTTTATGCTCCGTATTTTGACTTCACAAACATCATGGATTCAAAGTGTAGAGCAGCTGGGAAAAAGAAGGAATAAGGGGGTGGGGGAAGGAAAGGAAAGAAAAAAGAAACCACGGAAAACAAATGTGACAGAATGTTCACTTGTGCAAAAATCTGGAGAAAAGTGGAAACAACCTCTTCCCTACCCCAAAGGGCTGATTCCTGGTGGACCTTTCCAGTTTCACAACAGATGCTAATGCATCAAGCCCTTGCCTTCTCCTTCACTCCACAGCAGGGGTGACAGTAACACAGCTCAAGAAGCAGTGGGGCTGCCTTAGCATGGAAAATCCCTCATCTCTACCCCGGGAATGGTTCTCCCAGCTGGCAGCCCTCTGAAGGGTCTTGCTGTGTCTCCTCTTCAGTTCCTACTGCTGCTGGAAGACTCTCAAATGCTTTCCTGGGGGTAGCTAGCTTGGTATCACCTCTAGGAAGTGAGTAAGAAGCAAAATCTATTCCACATGAATAAGATATAATTTCAGGTGAAGCTCTCTATGTACTGCCAAGTAAGCAGCCCAGCTCATGCTGTGCGATTGCTTCCTGTCTCTCTATGTGATATGGACTGTGACTATCCACTGGGACAGTGACCAAGGCATGACGGATAAGACAAACAAGAAACGTAAAGAGATTACTTATCATTTCCTACCTGCTGCCAGGAATGGCGATCCAAAGTAAAAAACTATGTGTGTATAGAAACATGCATAGGTATCCTCCATGCTATAGGGAGCAGGCAATGTCTAGTGTTGCCAGTAATTGGCATTTATGTTGCCTTTCAGGTCAAAGCACCAGAAAGGAAAAGGTGCTGAAGCATATTTTTGGTCTGAGGGATGTAATTACATACTTCCACTTTTTTTTTCTTTTTCCAAGTCAGTAACTTTCTAGCAAGTTTTAGAAGTGCTGTAAGTTATGCCAAATCAACAGCATAAAGCTGTGGAACACGCTCATCTGAAAAGTGAAAGAAGCCCTCATTCCTGATCCACTTGATGTGACCGAAATGCAAATGGAATTGTGAAAAAGGAATTGTGCAAACTCCACTAAACCAGACTGATTGCTACAGAGGATCTTTAAATGGTCTGTTACTTTTCATTAGCCCAAATTATAAGATTAACATCCCATATTTAATAGGTTATTTTTTAGCAATTAGGCAAATCTTTTCTCAAGCCACCACAGATCTTCAAGAAATTATAACTGTAAATACTATGTACATACTATTTGTCATTTCTATTTCAATCTTTTTCAAAGAAATTGACTTCTATACTTCCCTTTTTTAAAAATTGCTTAAGGAGCCATGAATACTCTGAAATAACATGAAACAATTGTTCACGTTTCAACTTCCATGATTCAACTACTCTTTTAAATAGCAGGAAAAAATCTCTTGCACAGTATTTAAAATCTGATGTTAACATTTAAAAGTGCAAACAGGAAAATACCCATGTCAGATGCAAATCTCCCAGGCTATTACCCTTTCTCTGATTCAAGAGACACAAACTAGTGTAGTATAAAATTAACTTCATGCTGCCAGATAAATCCATGTCATACTCATTTTACTATATTCCATTGCCACAATTAAGCAAATGTTCACTTGAAACAAACTATATGTTACATTATAAAAAAAAGTATGTACAAAGGCATGTATATACATCATGGTGGCACTAGTCATAGCTCCATAATTGAAACAGCTGAATTTTGCATGAAAAGCAGGAATTCATCTAACTTTCAATACTCTGCAGAATTTCAGCCTGCAAATGTCAGCCCCACAATCAAGAACTCACAGGAGAACCTTATATCAGGGATTCAGTTGACCCATCATTTACTTCCACTTCATTAGATCATTTTTTCATCATTCGCAGTAAGCATTCAAAATGAAGAGATACATTTCCAAACAAACAGCTGAAGTAGTTATATAAATCTTTGCCACTATCTCCTTTTGTTTTATGCCTCGGTTAAGATGGCTTTCTAGCTTAAGATTGTTTTTACTAACCATTAACAAATGTCATCCAACTTAAGATGTTATTCACTAAATATACACTTCAGGTTTTAGAGGGAGTGTTTATGGGGAAATTTACTTAAAACCATACTTTTCAATAACACTTATTAAAATGTACATCAATGAACTCACGACTATCAAAGAATATTTAACTTCAGTTTTCACTATCACTTTCACTAGCTTTTGCCCATTAGTCTTCTTGTATTCCTGAATATATTAAAGCAATCTATCAAGACACTGTTTATACATTCCAAAACAGCTTTTATTCCCTTATCTTCTTTTGGATAAAAGCTTGTTTTCCTTACACTTTTCATATTCAATTGAGATTTTTTTTTATTCTAATTTTACCTTAATTGGTCATTTCAGATTTCAGATTACTTGTATTCAGTGTCATTACTTGTATTCAGTTTTCATGTACTTTAATGCCACACAGCCAAACTCCAATAATTTTGGAAAGTTTCTGATTATAACACCATAGACAGGTATTGAAGTCCTGTTTTTTATCACAGTCATCATTATTAGTTTGTATTAGCTCTGTGAAAATTCCTGAGATGAGCACAGATGTTTTTGTTCCAATTCACAGAATAAAGAGAGAGGCAGAAAGCTGTAGAACAAGAGTAATTTTTGAGAATTCTCCAGTTTCAGTGTACAGACAAGATATTCTCTTCAACTCCCTTTCAGCCTCACTATTGTGACTCTGATTTACCATCTGATTTTATGTAGGTATGTACATACTGTTCATAAACAATATATATAGACATTTCTTGGAATTTGATTATTACTGTCTTATAAAGAAGGCATATTATTTTACTTCAAATCCTGAATTTCTTTTATTTCATATAAACATAGACCTCTGTAGTGCAATGCAACTGGGTTTTTAGTATAATTTTTTTCCCCCTGGAAGGTAAACTGAAATAAATATATTGCAATAATTCATGTATTTTCATACAGTAATGATGTTTTCCCTGTCAAATAATTCGCTTATAGTAAGCTAATGATACAGGCTCTGAACAGTCAGTTCCTAAATTCTAATTGCTTAAAAGCATTGAATTTACACCATCCCCAGGCACCACTGTAAAACCTACTTGCAACAGTATAAATTTATTTTATTTAGGAAATACAGAGCTTCAGCTACATATGCTCCTTACAAATCCATATCACCATGGGATTATGAGCAGAATCACGGCTTATTCTAGCAATGGGATTCACTGGTGGCTATCATGGGCAGGGGGGGTTGGAACTAGATGAACTTAAGGTCCTTTCCAACCCTACCTGTTCTATGATTCTATGTAAGGATCCATACAGTAATACCAAAGAGTTTGCCCAAAATTTATATTGCAGTTCCATTGGACTTCCACTAGATGCCAATACATTACAGTGGACATTACAATGGAGGTCAGACCATATTAACTCAAGAATAAGGAGAATATACGTTTTGTCATTCATGCTTTTTGCCTGATCTGGAATAAAACTTAAACAGTTAATGCTCTGTCAGATTTGTATTAACTGACAGTCCTTGCCACAGTCTTAACATTATGACCAAGTTTGGCCTAAAGTTTTTCTAAATTAAGTAAGTCTGGTTCTGTAAATTTAGCAGACACCTAACCAGCTGATACTCTGGAACATTCTGAACAAGCATAAGCATCTACCTGCTTAGTGACCCTGGGCAGAACAGGTTTCCATTCAGTCCAAAATTCAGGTACCATTTAATCTGATGTGATTGCCAGTGTGCTGTGCAAACTGCGATGAATTGTATCCATCATACAGTCAATCAGCAAACTGATGTTTGCCCAACACTGTCTACATGCAGCACCACTGAGGAAACCCAAGACATTTTATACTCAGCAAAAAATATATTGCAGCAGTGGTTCCACAATGTTTCATTGTATTGGAAACTCCTTATTAAAGTACAATTCATTACCTATTCTGAGGGGCCTAAATACATGACAGAAAGACTTAACAATAACTTGTCTTACAAATCCATGGAGCTGGATCATTCTACAAATTAGATTTTGGTTTTGCTACACAACTGGAAATTAACAGGTTGGAAAGTACGCTTCTGTGACAGACTAACGTCTGAAAGCTATGATGCAACCTCTACGTTGTCTAAGTCTGAAGAACAGAGTGCATGGCAAAGGCTTTAAAGGACTTGCTTGCTGATTGCCACCCTTTGGTGAAGTTATCTTGATGAAATTTAATCACCAGACATTAGCACTTCACAATATTCAGCTGCCACACTCTCAGCCCCTGACTCCTCTTTGATTTCTTCCTGATTTGTTTTCTCTGCTGTGACACTTGCTGACTGTGCTCAGGATTCCAGGGTGGGAAAGGAGAACAACACTGTGCGGGGCCTCACTTCCAGGGAATGGACACTGTCCCACATACTCCAATCAGCCTGATGGCAGTGGAGAAGTCACAATATGTGCACTAAAGAGCTCCCATTACTGTATGTGTGGCACGTGGGATGCTCTACAGACAACAGAATGATCTGTACCACATTTTTAACTTTGCTTAATTGGAGTAATTTTTAATTCTACACTTTAGTTTCACAGAAGAATGCACTGTTTAGTTAGTTTTCAAAGTTAGCTTGGGAAAGCTACTCTGCCTTCCCTCTTTGTATTCTGCTCACTGTCCACTGTGCTGGCTATTTAGACATTGCAATTTCATTTTTATATTGATTCAGCTATCTTATTGGGAGTTTGCATCTTCTTATGTAGCAACATTCTTTCCCCCCCCCCTTCAGTTTTATGAGTTTCATGTGAATTCTTTTGCATGAGAACACTGCATAATGCAAGTGAAGCCTCTGTCTCATTAATGCTCTTTAAAATACTAACTTCTCACAGTCATGGTGTTTTGGCTGGCTTTATGAAAGAAGTTTTACCAAACAAAAGAGAAAATCTGTAATCACACAATCAATTGTAAGGAAAACCAAGGAAGAGAAACAAGCTACTAAGAGGTATCTACTATAGAAGATTTCTCTCTTACTGTATAAAGTCAGGGTGACTTTTTTGCATTATATGTATTTTCTTTTCTTATGTAAAGATGTGCCACACTGAGGTGGGGTTCCTAAATTTCATACGTTAATCACCTATCATACAGTACAATCATTTGCAAGTGAGTTGCTATAGTACTCGGAGTCTGTACTGTGATTACACTTACATCCATCAGAGATGCTTCATTTTAACTTTGGTTTAGTAAATATTATCTGTAACTATTTATGGTATTCAGATGTGCACTAGGAGCCAGAAAATCTTTTTTACATAAGCAAATAAAAAGTTTACTTAGGGTTTTGGAAATGTAGTACAATGATTAACAGAGAGCAGACATGGAGATTTATGTAGTATAATAATGAGAATATGAAATTTAGGATTATGTGCACAGTGAGAAAATAAACATTGAAAGAAAAATAATAAATATTTTAAACTCAAAAATTACTTTGAAACACTACCAGATAGCTTGTTTATTGGATTAAACTGATCACAGTGTTTTATTGTTTCTGTAAATGAGATGGTCTGTGTAAGTATGCCTTCACCCTTAGAGAAACAACAGCCCTGCGGTTGCATTTCACCCACTGAATAACAGATGACTGACTTAAACATCCTCCTTCACTACCCTTAAATGTTGAGTAGGATAGCTTCCTGTCTAGCATAAAAAAAACCTTCCTTGCCCATGGATCTGTTCTTTCATAAAGGTCAGCACAGCCTCAGCTTTGCCTTTGCCGCTTAAAACAAAGAAGTCAGTAAGTATGCCGATATATTCTCTAACTTTTGAGTTCCTCGGGGACTTTTTTGCCTCTCTTTTTTAAAGACATAAGCTGAAAATATTCTTTTGAGTTTTAAGAATAAGTGAAAGAAATTTCACACCGAAAATGTTTGCTTTATAATTTCATAATATTTATATAAAAGCAATCTTGAAAAGAATCCCATATTGGTATTTGGCAAGTATTTCTTCCCTTGACAGACAGAAAGTTATTTTTACATAACAATTAAGACACTTGCTAAGATGCTTCTTCAAAGATATTTCTTCCCATATAACTATTTTGCCATATGACTGCTAACATCGAAAAGAGGGTAATTGTATTGCACCGACTTTTAAGGGATGTTTTCAATAAAACATGCTGGCTGAAGAAAAATCTAAGTGCAGTTTCAGTTGTTGAGCACTAGATATTTTAACTGCTTTTTGTGCTATATAATTTTCCAGTTCTTTGCACTGGCTGTTAATATTAGCCTTGATTATAAGTTTTAGCCACACATTACTTCATGTCTGAGCTCTCTAGTAATGTACTTTGTATTTTTAAGAATCAGTCATAATTTATACAGCATGCAAATTATAACCTTGCTCAGTATAAATTGAAGAGGAACTGTGACCCACATGTAAATGCCAATATCATTCTCTATATGGAAATATTTCCTTTGTTTGCGTAATCCTCAAGAATAACACGTTTCAGTATTTGGCGGCTTCTAGCAGACCAAAGGACAAAGTGGTTGGGGAGACCAGCAGTAATGTGTATTATGAGAGACCTTTAAACAAGAAAAGCTTTTTGGCCTTGTCAAAACCAAAGTTACCCAATCTAGTCTCTGGTATAGTCTCTGACCTATTGGTCAGCTTTACATATGTCATGTGAAGTTATCAGGAGTCAAATGCGATACTTCCTAGTGCTTCACACTACCCTCAAAGCCCCCATTACTCTCAGCACAAAAGAAAGGCACAGTAACAATTCCACTCCGGGGCATGATATTGCAAGTGTTTGTACATCCACACACACCCTCACTCACATGCCCAGATAAATGGAAACAACACTTTACAATCCAGAACATACTCCCTGCCTTAAACCAGATTTTTTCATTGATTCTTTTAACCAGCCTTTACTGCTCCTCAGCACTGGCCATCAGGTCCATCAGACACCAGGACTCAGGCCAGTGAGACTGATTTCACACATAGGCAAACCCAGCATGGATTCTGAAGGCAAAGCAGCTTGCTTTGCACACTACTCTATGTAGCCACTGAGCAGTAATTATGTGCAGCATTCGAGGCATTCTGATTTGAGTAAACTGTGTTGTACTTTCTCTCTACCTTTGCCAAATGCACACATGCCAAATCCTAAAATCCTTCCACTTCTTACCCAAAGAACAGTGTTATTTGGTTTGTAACATCCAATGATTCACTAAATGATTCTTCCAACTGCAAAAATGAGACTGTTCTTGCTTAATACTGTTGACTTGAAAACAAAGGTATTTCTGTACTCCTCACATTTGTTTTCCATTATTTCCCATTTTCTTTATGCGTCTCCAGATTTTTTGTCCTTGCAGACCTCTGTCTTTGATACTGAACACATCTCTGGACAGGAATCTTCCTGGAAAGGTTTCTTCACAGGTTTCCCACAACATACACCTTCCTCAGTTAGCTAGCAGCATAGGATTCATCTCAAGCTTCATGTTCTCAGCCAGTAGTTCCAGCTAACCTTTTTAAGGAACAATTACTTGTCAGAGGAAGTTCCTTTAGAGGCATTGTTTTTCAGTATCCTTGACTCTTCCTCCAGACCAGTTATTTTTTATTGCAGTTGACTTCAAAATTCCATGCTATTCTGAAATCCATTATCATCCACTAGCTGATTTATAAGTCTGGTTTTTTTCCTAGAACAAGGTTCCAATTAGTGTCTTGGTTGTTTTGGTTGTTTTTAAGTGAGTAGGAGGTACAGCTTTACACATCCAGCTTTAGGATACAAAAATGATTCTTTTGTAATGCTCAGTGAGGTGTTGCATATTTTATTTCGGGTTTCACACGCCCCACACCCCGTTTAGTCCCCTGTATTTATTGTCTCGGATATGCAGCCCGATAAACTACACTTGCAGATAAGGAACTGTAGTTTTTTGCTAATTGTCCAAACAGTGTTAATAGCAGTGAGACTCCTGTGCCTTTACACTGCCACAACAGAATTCTCTGCACTGATCATTCCTCCTTGACATGGTATATAGTAAGTATATAGAAAAGATAAAGAAGGTGGTGGCGATTGCAGCTGGAGTGCACCAGAGCCGTTCCCTGGATGCTGGACTCCTCAAGCCCTGGAAGGCTCGGCTGCCCCGACACAGTGGTGAGCAAACAGTGTACAGGAGCAGCTTATTGCATGCAGCTTTTGAACTAAAATGCTGGCTTTCATAGAAGATAATGTAAGCGCTTCAGGTCGAGTTTAGAACGCATTATTCCACAGGCTTTATGGCCAACATTTTAAAGACAGTTCTGGCTCCCTCTCGTGGAGGATTAGCCATCGGTAACGTGTTCACGATGAACAAGGCATACTGGATACACATTTATTATATTCTTGGTCCTCGAGTTCATATACTAATAAGACAAACTATTAAATAGATTAAAAGGATTTCACACTCCTATTTCTAAAAAAATCGTTTTCATATGCACTGCCTTACTACACTAAACCACCATATCAGCACAATACTCCATTTCTTCATCTGACTTCAGCAAAGCTTCACCAGGCTTCTTTCTTTCCTCAGCACTTCCCCAGCTCTGCATGTGTGACATGCACCTTGCCAACTGACAGCTAGCTCTTGCTTGCACCATACCTGAAGATGGAGGATGCTCGTCTTGCCAGAGTATTCCTTCACTACTCAGCGTCATGCAAATGGCTACTACCTCTAGGACAAACTGAACCAACTGAGCTCTTTTTGAACACAGTATTTATACTACATTCCTGCAGTTGTTCTCTGAGCTGTTTCAATTTTATTTTATTTTTTACAGTGTCTCTTTCATAGCAGTGATACAAAAAGTAAAAATGCAATCCGGTAAGAAAATAGCTGATGCCACACACAACAGCAATACCCACTTCTCTGTTCTTCCTTCATATTTCTATTCAGTTCCCCATGGATGCATAAAATATGACGATGACATCATCTTACTAAGTGTTCAAGTTTATTTGATGGTTCCTCATGATCTGAAGTCCTTTCTTTTGTTCATTAAACTGACAGAAAAAGCAAAGCTAAACAAGAACCAGGGGGAAAAAAAGCATAATCTAGACTTAAACCCTTACAAAGTGATCCACACTGTGTCTAACTAGTGAGAAGGTACCTTGCTGTTTCATTTTTACATTAAGTTTTCCATATGCTATTTATATATAGTATTAATTGTTATGGTGTATCAAAATAAGTGTTCTTTTGTTAAGTCCAGAATGCCACCGCATCATTTTCGTCACTGCACTTAAAGTACAGACCATGTGCAAGAAGTCATTTTTTTGTATGAAAACTATTTTTTAAAAAAGGAAGTTATACAGCTTTAGAGATACAGAAAGGAAAGTGCTTGCATAGCAGTAGTGTTCTGTAGCACTTAAAATGCCAGTCACTACCCCTGCTGTTTGTTGCTAAACTAACCCAAGTAATTTTTATATGATGTGTTTTACTTTTGTCTATATAGTGGTACTAGATATTGCAACTGATAAATTAAAAAAAATCACCCACAAGCCTGCTATAAGAGAGGTGGATGCTTTTACACAGAAGCATCCCTTAGAAAATGGTTACTTAAATTTTTTCCAGTCTCCACTGTTCTCTGCTGAAGCAGTGAAGTTGTTCCACCACAGAGAGATGTTGAGTTTCATCTCTACAGCTGCAAAGAAGACAACTACAGCAGCTGTTTTCAAGGAATGTGAAACCGAAATAAGTAATATGGATGCTTCTGTAGAAATAGTGGATGCTTCCTACACCTCTGGCCTGTACTCAAGGCTTGAAAATGTCTCTCTAGTCCCAATCGCAGCAGGCTACTCGACTATCCCAGGTTCAACTGCTTGGATAGCCTAATCTTTGTCACTGTGTGAACACTCCTGCCAGCAGTAAAGAATAATAATGATGCTGAATACAATCTGCCTTGAGATAATTTAACAATCCTGATTTGAAACTTCCATACTAGTCAAATCTGACAGAAACAATGAACATCTTTTGAAAGTCATGCTCCTTATAAATTGAGGATGAGAGGGGAGTAATGCATCTTCTCTTACATTTGTTGTGTCTCTTATTTTCACTTAAATTTTCAGATATTGCTCCTTGTAAGCAATCTAATTTGCAATAACATGAGCCTGTGGAAGCACAAATAAAACTTTGTAACTAAGAATAACATACTTTCATTATGGTTCTTGTGACAGATCTTTGCAATATCTTACTTCAGTATTTTGAGGAAACTCACTATCAACGAATTCACATCCACCAGGAATTTACCCTCCTGCTCAGGATAACTGGGAGAAATAAGTGGCAAACACTGATTCTGCCAGGGTTGGTGGCGCTCAGCCAGCCAGAGTTCCCAGTAAACAAGACTTGCATAGAGGTTTTTTTTTTCTGGCAAAAATATTTGTCTAATATATGATATTACAGGGTTTAAAGAAACAAACCAAAACAAAACCCCAAGTGTGCCTCCCTATTCTACCAATGAAATATCCCATTCACATTTTTCTATACATTAACTAAAATTTACAAGAGGCTCACAGAAATGCCAAAACTGATGTGTGTGCCTTGTTAAAACCTCCAAAGCTCTGATAACATCATAACCTTAGGCTTGTTACTGTCATTACAGGCCAAGACAATATTTTATCTGTAAACAAGTAATTAGATTTTACCTTAACTGCTTGTCACTAGGCAATCATTGATTTTAAGATGAGTAATCAATTTCTGGGGACAACAAATAAGCTAACCATGACCAGAAGTTACCAGTTAGCCCTCCTGATCTAACAGAATCACTCTTTTCTCATCCAGAAAACTACTCCTTTTAACTCATAGCTTCAAAGAATCACAGCAGGTACATTTGTGTGGTTTTGCTAAATCACTCCCTAGTTTTAATTATGCAGGGGATATAAAAATGTTTGTATCAAAAGAGAAAATGGGAGTATGAGAGACAGACAGTGTATTTTGAAATCTTCGCTAAAGCTCAGGACAGAAAGGTACCATTGGGCCGTTTTACCATGTCTCCTACAATCTTCTAGGAAGAGCATTTGCATATTGTTACCACATTTGGGTTTGGGTTTTTTTTTTAAATTATTCTTTTCATCCTTGTCACCGCATACCCTAAACACTTCTTCTAGTGGAAAATGCTCTAGAAATGTGTTTTCTCTCTTGGTTAGCAGTCATCTTCCAGTGTCTAGCTTGAAGTTATTTGTAACCTATTTACATGTATTTGTTCTGGCATCCATCACACATTCATTAGTTTAGCTGGCTCTTTCCCACTGTGCTCAGCCTCTGGATTTACCTATGAGTAATGATCCCATTCTTTGTCTTTGGTAGGTGGAAGTGATCAGCCTGTTAGCTTCCTTTTGCTCTAGAGTATCTCTGGCTCCTTAATCTCAAGAGTCTGCATTAGTTCTTGTCAACTTTTGGTTTTTTTTAAATATGCTCCTAAGCCCTTTTTCCAGATTTGTATTTCCACAATGCTTTACCAGTAATATTTCTGCTCCTCAAGGGAATTGTCTTTCCTGATAACCTGCCTGACTAGAAACAAGAAAGATCTGGCATGATTATTCCCTCAAATAAAATCATGCAAGACAGCAAGGAAACAAAACTAAGCAGTTCTCCTACAGAACATCTGTACGAGTGCAAGAAATGTAGGAAACTAAATTGAAGACCCTGAACACATTAAATAGTATGTGTGATTACCTATGCCAGTTAGCATAACTGAGAATGAGTGGGGTAATTTGTGAAGGCTGGATGTGCAAAAAGGAAGATACCTGGGATGGGGAAGAGACATGCTGTTACTTTGTGCCAGGGGAGAACCCACTTGGCACTGGAGTAGTAGAGGAAGATGTTGTTGGAAGTGACCAGGCAAAGGTGAGGAGACCCAGCATCCTGACAGAAGTCAGCAGTGCTTCCAGAATGGGCTGCGCATACATAGGCAGCTCAAGTAGCGGAACCATTACATGCTAGTTTATTTCCTAGAAATGCTAGTTTAGAATTTCTAGAAAAAAAGAGGAAGAAGAAGTGAACACAAAAAATAGAAGATACCAGTTTCAAGGAACTCATTTCACTGGCAGAAAAGTAGTACACTTCAGAGAAAAAATGAAGCAATTGCACCACATTAAAAACAAACAAGCAAACAAACAAAAAAAAAAAATGCGAGATTAGCTTCACAAAGTCATGGGTCCTCAATAATCTGAACTCAAAGAAGTATGCAACAGGAAATAAATGAGGAGCAGAAAAAATTTGAGACATAAAGGATGGAATGAGGCTGTCCAAGGCACAATAGCAGATCCAACAGTCGAAGGTCATAAAGGGCAGAAGAAAACACTCAGTTCACACATATCCACACATACTGTAAAGGTAAAAGATGGAGAGAGACGGGACAGAAAAAGGCAATGTTTGTTCATTGTGTCATGGTTTAAGTCTCTCAAGCAGTTCTCTCCCTCACTCCCCCCTCTTTCTTCCCCCAGCTCCCAGGGGGATGGGGAGGAGGATCGAAAGAATGTAACTCCCACAGTTTGAGATAAAACTCCAAAAGTCCAGTAACTAAGGTATAACACAAAAACACTACTGCTACCACCAATAATAATAATGAGAAGCAAAGACCACTCACCACCTGATACCAAGCCCAACCCAGCAGTGCTCCCACCCTTCCAAGTAACTGCCCCTAGTTTTTCCATCCTGGGCATGACGTGTTGTGGTATGGAATACCTCTTTGGTCAGTTTGGGTCAAGTGTGCTGTCTCTGCTTACTCCCGGCTTCCCCTCCTCCCTGGCAGAGCATGAGACTCAGAAAGTCCTTGGTCAGCCTGAACATTTCAGCAGTAACTAAAAACATCAGTGTTATCAGTGCTGTTTCCAAGCCAAAAGTCAAAACCAGCTCTGCACTAGCTACTAGGAAGAATTAAAATGACTGCTACTGCTGAACCCAGGACACATTGTCTGGTTTAGAGTATTCACAAGTTCGTGTTTTCCTTTTTCACTGGCTTAGCTCTACCAGCTGCAGATCTTTCCCATCTTCCTATTGAAATGCTTATCTATCTCCACGTGCCCCAAAAGCACCCTAGTTCATCAAAGTTATTTTCAATATTTATCCTATCCTCCAACATGCATTATACCCTTTCAGCACCATGGGCACCTGAAAGCAGTGTACTCTTCATCACCTAGGCAAAACACACACTAGTATGGAGTACAAACCTTGCAAGACCCAGCCAATACATACTGTACTTGATAGTACTCTTGGCAGCAAAATGGTCTGAAATCTAAATTCTCAGCCTTGCATTCAGCTGGTTATACATTGCCTTGTCCATATTTCTCTACCTTACTTAGTGGAGGAGCATATCATATGCAACAATCAAAAATCCTAATAATGCCAAGATAGAAATTTACTGCTTCCTATCTGTTCAAAAGACAAGTTATTCTATGAAGAAAGAAATTGGCTTGACACAGCTTATTGACTGTAATTCATCTCATTTTGATCTTTCAAGTAGTTACATGTATTTGGAAGTTTTAGTCCAGAATTTATCTGACAATGAGTTCTCTTGCAACTAACTAGGTCTACGACTGGCTACCCACCCCTTATCTTCCTCCTTACCCTCCCCCTCTTCCATAGTAAAAATAAGTACCAGAACTCTTTTCACAGTGCTTTTCCCATTAGTGCAAGCAGCTCTAATTTACAAACAACTTCAAATAAATTTAATTTGGAGGTGCCTAAAACATTGACTAATGCAAATCCTGCCTCTTTCATTGCTGCTATGAATTCTATTACTGGTGAAAGACAATAACTCTCAATAGTACAAATAACAGACATGCCTTCCTACAAAGATTATTTCCAAATAGTCCAAAATCAGAGGCAGAATCAGAGGTAAACAAACAAAAGACACCCCCCCCATTGAAATTAAGACGGTATAAAGTCTAGTAGTTTGCACTTCACATGTGGTAAAAAAATAAATGCAACATGTTAAAATAATCAGTGCGAAATCTGTTTATCTTTTAAGTAAGGGTGTATCAGACACTCTAGTTTAAAAAACTGAATGAAAAGACTATGGACAGAAAGCAAAAAATATCAACATGCTATGATATTATGTTTATGCTAATGAAAGTCATGAAAAAAAAAAGATATGGGTACCAAGTAATTTATTTCATATTTTTATTCTCCTTCCTCATTTCCAAATGAAAGTACTTTAATAGGCAGATACTTCAAATTTCAACATTCCCAAAAGCAGACCACAGAGTAGCCAGAGAAAGGAGAGCCTCAGCTGAAATTGAAGAAATAAATCCATATCTCTGATGTCTACTCTTTGAAATTTTAAATATCCTCCCTTCACATTTGCTGATTCATATCTTGATTCTCTCTTTCCTGGAAGTCTCAGGTACTCAGCATTGCACCCTTCACTCATGTATCTTTTGAACAAGAATATAAATTTTTACTCAGTGCTGTCAGCTTGTCATTTTCTCCCAAGAATTCTTACTGAGAGACACAGATCTTGCAAAATATTAAAGACTGAAAGGATTTGCTTTTTGATTTTGCTTAATAAGCTAAAATCTATAAACAAATCTGGTACATGAGATTCCATTAAAGTATGAAATCCATTTTCATTTATGCCTCTTCTCAGTAAGATTTTTTTATCCTTTATTTAAAGGAAGCTTGTCAGAGAAATCCTTTCCTGTTTGAAAAGAACTTGGAGGGCAAGAGGGACAAGGACACATCCTCCCTCAGACCAAACACCCCTACCTAGAACTCTGTTCGGAAAAGCTGGTGCAATACACAGAACTGGAACAGGGGCTCACACTACTTCTTCTAATTACTTGCAACAGTAGTGCTCATCTGCCTCTCGGGAGAAAGTCCCCGGAAGTGAGTTCACTGTTTTGCTGCTTCCTCATTCTATCTACAGTGATGGGTTCAGAAAAATAAAAATAAAATAAAGATAATAAAATATAATAAAATAAAATAAAAATAAAATAAAATAAAATAAAATAAAATAAAATAAAATAAAATAAAATAAAATAGGCTAGGGCTAGTCTACAGAAAGTCTGGGGTTTTATTGTCACGAGTTTTCAAGCTGAGGAGTTGGTAAAAATACCCACAACACTCAGACATGGCTATACCAAGAATCATGACAATAGAGGCAAAGACTCAGTATCTTGGAGTTTTATTCATATAACATTATCCCCACTTATTAGGCTGGGGAAAAGTCTATTTAAAACATATGTCGTGTATTAGACCACCATGAAGCCATGTCATAGCTCTGAAGAAGATGAAGTCTAACAAATAAAAAATTATCCTGACAGTAGAGTTGATATGCAAAAGAACAAATAAAAATCATGTAGAATTAACGGTTTGTTCAAGATTCTTTTGTTGCTTTTTTATTAAGGAGGAAGCTTAGGGTGGCTGTACTTCTAGTGCAGGAGGTATTATCATTTAATATTAAATTGGAAGTTCTCAAATGCTTTTATCATGAGGCTGGATCTCAACAGATAATCAGAAATCACTACTTCCATTTGCAGTCACAGAAGATCCATATCTACTCCACTGAACTGCATGAGATACCTGTAAAATGCTGCAAGCACTTAGTGCCTGGAGCAGTGCCTGCTCAATCTTTACCAGCCACTGTCCAAAGGCAAGTGTTCTGCAGACCAACAATTCCAAAACCCTTCCATGAGCAAATATTCAGAGCATTCATGTCTGCAAAAATATTTTCTCACTGCATTTTTCAAAACCACAGAATAAACTTCAGAGAGACATAAAGGCAGTGTCCTGGGTTCAGCTAGTTCTGAGTTACCGACTGGGCTTAAACCACTACAGGCAGCGAAAGGGCTTCAGAAAACACCATTTCAACAGCAGTACTCCTTTTAAGCTCTTACAAATTCATACGTTCTCATAAATGTAATCAATCATCATTCATCAGGGTAATGAAAGCCTGATGTTGGCAAACTTGCTGAGGGTGCACTCAATTCCCCTGTCTGTGTCACCAACTAAGAACAGTGCCAGTTCCAATACCTACTCCTAAGGAACACCACTTGTCACTGGTCTTCACTCAGGCATCAAGCTGTTGACTGTAACTCTGAGTGGAACCATCCAGGCAATTTCTCATCTACAAAGGGGTCCATACACCAAATCCACACCTCTCCAGTTTAGAGACAAGAACAATGTGCACAAGTCCAGGTAGGTGACATCAGTCACTCTTCCCTTATCCACCAACACTGTCACCCTCTTGTAAAAGGCCACCAAATTTGTCAGGTACAATTTTGTACAGTGCCACTTACAGAAAAAACACATGCACAAATGCCCAGGGACCAAACCACACTTCCTTTTCTCTAGATTTGCCTATCAGGATGACTGCAAACTGTAAGATTTCGTAATTCTCTTATGCTGATTATCTGATGTACAACAAAGTGCATATTAAAGCCGTTCCTTCAGTCAAGGCACTGGGTTTCTTCCAGCCAGCAGCCAATCTTCACAGAACGTGGAGGAACTGCATATCTTTGACTGCTGATTTGCTGATCACATCAAGCGATGAAACCAGAATTTTGGGATAAGAAGGTTCAAATTCAGTCAGAGACTGCTGGCTAAGAAGAGGAGGCTGCAGTGACAAAGTAGTGGATAGGGAAAGACTCTTTGCACAGCCTATTGGCTAGCAAGCTAAGCACTAGCTAGCTCATTTAAATAGTGTCTCTTTAGTAAAGTACAGATAACATTTTCAGAATTGGTTTCAGTTGATTATAGTCCTATGGTTTATAAATCTTGGTTCTAACAATCTTTTCTCATCTATTAAGTCTTTGAAAATTTTTCTCTTTATCACAAGAACTAATATCTCCTTTATTTTTGGCAGTGAAAAGGGTTGATAATGGGGTTTGTCTAATTCTTACATAACCCTGTTACTAAAATAAGAGCAAGCTGAAAGGGAAAAAGTATTATAGGTGTTTCATAGTCTGAGACTACACACAAAATATTACTGGCACACTGACAGTTTTGATTGCATATTGGTAAATGGCTTAAAACCAACTGTAGAATAACTTAAAAATACTTAACATATAAAATCTGTGACAGGACTCTATCAAATAAAGTAAATCCTGCCCTTTTTAAAAGACACCGAAGGAAATCTTTATGATATTCAGACAGTAGATATTGTCTGTGGTCTAAGTCTGAGAGAAGCTACTGCATTACAGTATGACCTAGTGCTACAAGGAAGTTAATTATTTAATAAATGGTTGAATCTTTCACTGTCACCACTTCACACCTTCATATATCAAAACATCTAAACCAAAAAAGTCTTTAGGGCACCACTTCTAAGAGTAGTAGCCTGAACAGATGTGTAGACCAATTCAAGATTAATTAGGAAGACAAGAGGTATTCCAGAAACTGACCCACTGCTAAACAATTTCTTACTTTTTCCAACAGAATCTACAACCAGAAGACGTAAATATGACACATTAGCGAAGTTTGGTGTATTTGGAAGGAATTAGTTAAACTACAATGAAAAGACACCTAATTATTCATAAAGCACATACAATTTCAGATAGCTACATAAAACATGAGGACAGAATGTTATAATCTCAAGTAAACAAGCAGCTGTAGGAATACTTATTCATACTCTTAGAAGGACACAGCACATCTGACCTTCAAACTGGCATCCACTGGCCTAAACTATTGATGAGCTACTGGGAAAGTTACATACCCATTGCAATGTACAAATTCCATGTGTAAAACATCAGCAACTTAAGTTTGCTGTTATCAGAGCACACTATTTGATGTAATTCCCCGAACATGTTTTGCACTTAACAAAATGTAAACACGTCTATGCAGATTTTAACTTTCCAGTCTACCTAGACTGCCAAGTTTCATCTGGTATGTGTTGGCCAAAATCTGTTACACTAAACAAGCATTGCATAATGTGTCTCTCCCAACCTCTGCACTGGGCTCCACTACCTTAATTAGGAGACAAAAGACAAGGACTCAGAACTGTCAAGCATTTGTGGCTTTGGAGATGAGACTTGAAGATACATTTTCATTTTTGCAAGTTGATGAACTTAGGCAACTTCCTTTGTTAACAACCTCCACAGAATTCTCAAATGCAATTTGAGGCAAGATCAAAACTGTATTCATCTTTACTATAGAAGGAGGACAGCCAAAGCAAAAAGTGTATTTACTGAACAAATCTTTTATTCTGAGCTCAAACAGGTTTTCTACAAAAGCATTGGAAATAGCATGGTGACATTTTAATGTCAATTAAAAAGTATCAGTTGCTTTATGACCATCAGTATTACTCAATACCTAAGTGGCAGAGTTCAAAGGTTTTTGGTTTACCAACCTGCTTGACTTGAAACTCTACCAGAGGTAATATATGCCTATCACAGATTATTCTTCTGATTTCTAAGAGGTCTTCATATCCCATAATTATCTTCTACTTTGTAAAACTGTAGGGCATTATTTCTACCTAATGGGTCATTTTCTTCATGGCAAGGGGCAAAAGACCTATCAGATAAGAAACAATTATATCTTCATGCTTCTTTTTCCATGTCAAAGGAACGATCAGGAGGAAACTTAGTAGTGGTAGTTTTGAGTTCATAGCCACCACGTTTATTGTTCATGACAGCACTGAGTGACAGTGGCACTTAGCTGAAGCAGTTAACTGCATAGTAATCACTGTGGTGCATGCTATGGGATTCAGTTATCATTACAGTTACCAATTTATCACTCTACAGATCAAATGCACTATCTTTCAGCCTTGGAATGCCTACCAATACCACTTTTTTTTGCATATTTAACACAAAAGTATGCTTCTCTGAAATCAACCTGTATTCATGCCCCTACAAGGGTAAAAAATTGATTGTCTCACAGTCAGCACAGAAAGGGGAAAGCAAATAAAATCTTCATTGGTCATCAGAAAGAAAGAAGGGAAATTGCTTTAATAATTACATGAGAAACAGCATGGGAATGTTTACATCATATGCAACACCTTCTATTTTGACCCTATTTAGGTGGAGCAGTAAGGCACTTTCCATGAGCATTTGCCATGTGTATTCCACACTGCTCCCGAGCTGAGGTCCTTCTTTCCCATTCTACTGCAAGCACTCTCAAAGAGTGAGGGAAGGGCACCCTTTAACATTTGCACACACAGGCAGAGCCAGCAAACACTGACAGATACCTGCAAAAGCCAACACAAACATTCGCTACAGCTGACAGATCATATCAGATTTTAACAGGAGCATTAAAAATGGTTTGTGTGAGCCATGCCAATTTTTATCCCGCTTGTGGGCAGCTAGAATGAACACGTTACATGTGTCTTAACAAGTACTTTTCTTCAGCGCTTGTCCTCCTTTCAGAAGTCAGCCAGCCTGTTTTTACTTGGCCTTTCCTAGAATAATCTATCAATATCATTGCTAGGCTGGGAGCAGACATGCCTTTCTTCAATTTAAAAGCAAAGGGACACAAGAATAAGGCTGTGGCTAAGAAGCTGTTGGATCATCAATTGTACATATAATTAAGACTAATCATTACATTCATCCTGAGGGCTTTTTCCCATTTTAAAACTACTCTAGCCCAATTCCTCTCCAAAGAGCCTTGGAAGGGAAACAAAGACCTTCAACCCTTTATTTTTATAAAGGTATTTTTAGTAAAGAATGATTTGTGAGATATCCTGATAGTAATAAAAGCTAGAAATATCTTAGAGGAGCATGCTTTATTTACTTTCCCCATACCTGTATCATGTACATTTGTTTAATCTCCTAACTCTTCAGCACTTATTACAGATATATCGAAAAAATAAATGCTATGTGTGAATCCCAGACCTCACTTCCAGGACTACCTCCAAATTGTAAGAAACAGACAATTTAATTTTAAGGAGCACAAACACCATGGGGAGCACCAGCAGGCAGATCACTGCTTGTGAGCAAGGCATCATATAAGCAACTTCATTCTCTGTGGGCCAAAGCATCCTGTATTCCTGATTGCACCTTTAGCTTTTCCAGACTGCCTAGCTCATAGACTTGTGCCAGAAATGTCCATGTGGTCCACAAGCTGCTCATGTTATACATGCTAGTAACCTCTTTCCAGCCTCTCCCCTTTTCAGGTACATCTCACATCATTTTGTTTAGCTGCTGACTGTTGGATTGACATGCAGCATGTGGCAGTCATTTCACATGTAGCACAACAAAAGCCTGTCTCACCTTCACAGCAACATGCAGAGAGGTGCCTGGGTGAAAGATAAGAGTGATTTCCAGCCTACCCACTTTTTTTCTCTTCCTTCTCCCCTTTATCTTGTGCCCCTGTCCAAACAGAACCAGTCGAATACACTGCAAAATGTGCTTGTGCAGTCAAACGCACAAGCAAAAATGTGCATGGGAGCTAGCTGTGGCTGATACCCATGGTGTCACACATGCATGGGTTTTGACATTTCATCTTTAAACAACTACTTTCCCTGTTTGCTTCAAGGGCAATGATGCCAATGCACTGTAAGAGGTCAAAGGGCTGAGCAGCGGCTCAGTCCCTGACAGACACACATGCCCCAGGACGTGATCAGAGCTTCATCACCGCCAGCGATGGAGCATTCCCAACTTCCCTGGGCAACCCATTCCAGTGCCTCATCACCCTTACACTAAAGAATTTCTTCCTCAGGTCCTATCTAAACTTCCCCTGTTTAAGTTTGAACCCATTACCCCTTGTCCTCTCACTACGTTAGCTTTCAGTCACATACACACTGTTGTCACTGAAATAATGCTTATGAGACAGACTTGGCTTTTTAACAATTTTGCAACCTGCTCATATATCACTGGCTTGTACTATGGTGAGGCAGCAGGAAAGGCTGCCTCTGTCAAGAGGTTCATGGCTACTGGAAGTCATGAGATTAATGGAGTTCTCCATACCACACAGAGACCTTGAGTCCTACTTTTTATGGGTACATCCTCTGTTTACCCTTTCCAAGGGCTAAAAGCCAAGGGTTCCTCATTTTTACAAGAGTAAAGTTTTCTCCTTTACCAGAATTAGAACATTCAGCATTTACTTTATATATTGTCTCCTAGAGACTCTTCCCTCAACTTCTTTTCCTAGAAGCATAAAAACCCAGGAAGTTTCAATGTCTTCTGTTTGCCAAACTACATGTAATGGTGAGCTCTGATTATAGCTGTTTGCAGTGAGGAGAAGAGCTTTACATGCCAGAGAAATGGAGGTGACACCAGTTTTAGCTTGTGCCCCAGGAGCTGCAACTAGAGGAATTGGTCTGTATGGGTCCTGAATGCCTCATTCCAGACCTATGGAAGCAAATGTTTGAGGTTTTGACCTGCTAATCATATACTAATAAGAACTGGGGATAACTTTTTGCTCAGGCTCACAAGCAAAACAATGTTACGAGCACCATTAGATAATGTCAAACAAGACCCTTATAAGCAGGAATATTTAGCTGGGGCAGGATATGTGAAAGAAGGATACCACATGGATTTCATACCGGTATTTTGCCCAGGAGTAACCCACGTATGGATGCACCAACAGTACCAGAAGTGCCTTAAGGGATCATAACAGAAATGTGAGAAACCTCTAGCAGAGGGATCTCTTTCTAGGGTGCTCCTCAGAACCATAGAAACTGAAGACATCATATATGATGCCATGATGTCTGCAAGACCCTGTCTCCATGGAAGAAGATCTGGCAGTCCTACCACCTTATAAAACCACGCCTAATTTATGGGCCTAGTTTGACCAGCACATCCAAAGAGGCCCATGTCCTTCTCCTGCAACCCCCATTCATGTCCTTGACTGTCCTAGTCACACAGTCTTACCTAGACACAGCATTAGCTGCCTTGCTCGAAGCCATGCCCTAATCTTACCCATACACAGAAAAAAGGGCACTAAATTGTATCATCTGGGTCAGACAAGATAACAGACAACACTGGGTGTGACACACACACTAAAAATGCCACAGCCTGTCAGCACCCATAAAAAAACAAACCAAATAAAACAGATCCCAAAATGCCCAGGAAATAGCCTGTGAATTCCTAGTAACTTGCTTTTCCTTTCAAATGGCCCAGAAATGGGCTCAGAAATCAAACAAATAAACCAGGAATAAGAAATAAAGAGATGTACAGTATATTTCTTCAATACTTCTAGAGAGGAAGGGGCTAGAAACTGCTGAGTCAAGAAAACTTTAATATTGATTTAATAATAAAAATGAAGTAACCTTCATTAGCCGTGGCTGTTATTGCTGCTGCTCCTGCAAAATAAATGCTCTTTTTAAAGGAATCTACATTGAAAAAGACTCAAATCTTCAATGCACAGTGGGTCATTCTAGAATATGTTTCTGAAATCAGAACAGATTATTAAAGACTGATTAACTGGACAGTATAAAGTATGGTGTGAGGCAGAGAGAGTCTGGACAGCTATGTTTAGCTTTGGTCCTTTCCTGTATAAGTGTGAAAAATGTGACTATTGAACAATATCTGACTGAAATTAAAAAAATTTGAAAAGCTCCTATTGACCACTCATTTCTTCCTTTTAGTTTTATGCTTTACATCATTATTTGATCCATTTTTTCGGTTAGAACATTCACACCATTTCAGGTAACCTGCCATCTTTCAAAGCCAGTCTTGTTACCTGTGCTGAATGAGAGAGGAAAAATCAAAGACACTAAAAGGCTCAAATGTCACAGAACAAGCACATGCATACCTATTGACCACTTCAAAGTCAGATCTTTAAAATGGTTACAATGAAACTAAAACAGAGTACCTGCACACTGTTCTTATCAAATACATTTCCTAGGTCTTCATGCAATGTTCAAGTGTACATCCTCTGTCAAAAAAGCAATTTAAGACTGAACATCCAGCCACTGTTCTGATTTGCCAGGTGATGCTTACTGGGTAAATTGCATTAGCACACCATATTTTAATTGTAATTCTGATTAGCTGCCCCTTCTCACTGTAACCACACATGGATCTCATAGTCACTGCAAACAAGGGAGAAAGGCACATTTGTATTGAGGATCTTCAAAGATAGAGATGTGTTTGGAATTATTTTGGGGTTAACTGCAGACAACATCAAAATAAATGTCAGGAGTCAGCAGTGGAAATGCTTTATTTTCACTTGAGCTTCAAATCTTCAAACAATTATTTTACTTAAAAATAAGCATGCAAGTTAGGCTTGCTGAAATCAGGGTTAAGCAGGCACATGCTTGCAGGATTAGGCCCACAAAGTACACACAATAGGAGATCCCTGTTTTAAATATTTTTTTTTGCATTAATTGTTGAGGTTTTTTTCTGGTTTTTGTTTGTTTAGGTGCTTTTTTTTTAATCATTTTAAGAGCAGACTTTCCCTTCAAGACAGCTTACTACCATGCAATAAAATGTAACTCCTTGGTGGTTAAGAGTGCATTTCATGAGGTTTTTTAAGTGTGTGGATTTGAACATGCTGTTTGACCAAGCAAGTCAAATAAAAGTTGTCAAGACTGGGAAGGCATGGTTAGCAAAAGGAAAAAATACCTGAAGTTCACAGAAGTCATCACATTAAAGTTTGTTTTCACACTTGGAGAAATTAGTCAGCTTTTTGTCATGCATGACAGACATGGAATATACTTCTCTAAAAAAAAAAAAAAAACAAAAAGCAACATTTATTCAGAGAAAGGATTTAAAAAAAAAAGTTAAAAAATGTCTTTGATAGAAAAAAAAAAAAGTCTTTCAATGACTTTATTAACAGACCTAAACTCTTCATCAGAATGGTTTTAATGGAACACATATGTTAATGTCTGTATTATTATTAATAATAATTAATAATTATTAATAATAGTTAATATCCATCCAAAACAAAGATAAAATAGTCATTAGAATCTTGCAATATATTTCCAAGATTTAAGACCTGAAATTTATTCCTTGGGTAGACTCTGGTTCTGCAAAAGTGCAACTCTTTAACTTTACTCCGCTCCCCTGAAGAAGTTGCTTTCACTTCCCAGGGTGACCATCTGCCTGCTTTTAAAATCAGGAGAAACTTCCTTAAAACAAATTAGATGGAAAAAGGAAAAGAAAGAAATTGAGTAATATTTAAGGGTCAGTTTGCCGTGGATGTTACTCACCAAACACTTTTTCTCAAGATAAATAATGGGAGTGGAGAGGGAGAGTGAAAAGTAAAAAGAAAGTTCAACTAACGTCTTTTTTGTACATGTAGGGATGCAAAAAAGAGCCAACACTAAAAGAGTTCACACAAATCATAAAATATAATTGATTATAATTAGGGAAAAACTCCTCAAAGCACAGCATCAAAACCAAATAACTCTCCACGACCCCGGAATACAATGACATTTTCATAATACCAGTATGGGTGACAATCTGCAAAGACCACTACTGCACATACCAAACCTCCCCCCTCTCTAAAGCTCCACTTTTTTAAACTGGAAAAGCAAGAGAAAATGCACTGAAAGCCACCCCCGCAAGTCCTTTTTTCATCAGTGTCTCACTATAGCACAAGCAGGATTTTCATGATTTGCCCCAGCTGATATATTCATTTCTCCCACATTTGAGAGCCTCAACCGAGGAACTGAAACAGACAACAAGAAGCTCTAAAATCTCCACTCAATGAAGAGGACAACCTCACCGAAGCCTCTCAGTGCCATGGGGTTGATATGAGCAGCTGATGTGACCCACAAGCACTGTAAGGCTGGGCAGTGGGCACGCACCAGACACCAACAAATGAAGACCAGAAACAGATCTCACACCCAATGGACCCGTCCCAGGTGCCAGCTGAACAAGGTGGCAAGGGCTGTTTGTTACCCCTTGGGTTGAGTGACCTGACCAGCAAGCTGAGAGCCCACAGGGGTACAAACCTCCTCACACCAGCGGCCCAGTACAGGCAACACCTGTTCAATGGACCAGGCTCCCAGATGTACTCATGGCCAGGAATGTGGATAATGCCCTTAGCAGCTAGGAATGAGGAGCCTGATTCCCACTACTCCTGCCTTATGCCACACCATCTCCTCAACACTGGTTGTGCTGCTTCTAGGTAGCTCCCCCTTCCCAACAGTTTATCAAATACTTTATTTGGCATATTGTTCATGATAAAATCTTCATGGGCATCTTCCTGTATTGCAAGACAGGAAGATAAAATAATTACTGCTTTCTATTGAAGGAATAAGCTTTTCCACAGCTTGATAACAAAAATTTCCTGTGAACTTCCCATGTTTCCATAATTCTTCTCTTAATAGGTTTCTGTATTTTTTTTTTTCCCTTAGCCTCCATTGGAAAATTATGTTGAATTATAAAAAGTAAACTAAACTAAAAAAAAAGCAGATATATAAATTACATTTGAGCTAACAGAGGATATAATTCTGCATTAGAAAACAGTCTATCGGTTCATGGTTTTGTTCAGCACACACCTCAATGACAGGACAAGTAATCTGTGAAAAAGAAAAAGTAACAACTGTCATTTGACAAAACGGGTGTTCTAGTGCAAATACAAAATTAGGTCCTTTGGCTTGCTTAAATATGATAGAAGATTAGAACTTCCGGGACCTAAGTATCACAAACAGGAGGTTTGGGCGCACAATAAACTTAGTTCTGAATTCCAGTTAAGTAGAGATCCTCCTGTGGCTTGAGGTTGTTTTTGGAAAATGGAATAGGAAGGAATATGTCTTTCCTTCTTCCCATCCCCCACAGTCAGATTAAAATAATTTTAAGTACTAGACATATTTACTCTTAAACATAAGGACATCACTAAAAGTGGCCACACTCCCCTTGAGGCCAACCTCAGCATGTACATTTTACTCCAAAATCAAATAAAAATTGGATAACTTTTCAACTCCTTTTATCCAGTAATGCATTCATGAATGGTTCTGTAAGTCTGCAAACAGCCTGAAGGAAAATCTAAAGCCACGAGTAAAAAACCTTTTCAAGCTGACAAGCCACGGCTGAGGAAAGTCAGCAGCATTCCCAGAAGTGCTTGGTGTTTTCAAAACCTGAAACTTAGCAAGAAATCATGTGCTTTTCAACCATGCAGCTACCCAGGAATACTGTTATTAAAGTGGAGGTTAATATGCAATACCAAAATAGCTGCTTCTCTAGGAACAAATTTGATCAGGTCAGGAGACAATTGGAACTTTAGATTAAAACTTGCTTAGTGAACCTATCTTTGGAAAATATACCCAAAATAACCATGGACTATGTTCAAAACAAATAAACAGATAGATGAATAGATAAATAGATAGATAGATAAATAGATACAATTACTGGTGCATTTCAGTTGCAGCAATGCAATTTGCCGTATTTCTGAAACCAGTGTGGAAGAGAAAACAGCACACATTCGCACCAAAACCCTGCACTAGACTACATCTCTCCAGAAGTCACGTATTTGTAATTTTACTACATCAAATTATTTATAGCTAAAGTTAACATATCTTTCACTAAAACAGACAGCCCTATAAATTGTCAAGGTATTAAAGAGAAGTGAGACGCCTAACATCTGGCAAATGCTATAGAAATATTCCAGTTTCATTCTCTCCCCAAAGGTTTTATGCTCTGACACAGGCAGGCTGCAGCTTAACTCAACTCCAGAGGGAGAGCTCACTATAGCCTGGCATCAATTGCTTTTCATAAAATGGGCAAACCAGTAGCAGCCACTTGGACTAGGTAAGTCTCGGACTGAATAAACTTTTATGCTTCTAAAACTCCTTTCAGGAGTTCTTGATTAAAATGAGCTGTTCAGATGATATTCATATAATCAGTCCTAAATTCCTTCTTTTAATATTTTAAATACTTGGTGTTCGTTTTCTTCTTTAAAAAATAGGCAATTACACCTGCTGAACATAGTTTTCTGAAGACTTGCATTTGAATTTTCTGTGTGTAATCTTTTCAGAAAAAAATAATCACTAAATCACTAAAAGAAGTACTTTGAAAACAAAATGCATGTGATGATTTAAGATATTTTAAAAAGCACATAAAAGTTACAGTCAAAGCTTGAATACTTAAGCACTCTCCACACAAAAATACGCCAAATAACATTTACATCGTAAATCTATGCCACAGTCATGGTTAGGTCACACAACAGGGAATGGTTGGGATCTAAATACAACCAGGGCTGAGATCACACTGTCTAGCACACAAAATCTTGAAGAGCGAAACTCCTGTTAACAAACCAGCATCACTTTTCAGAGTCATGTTCCCATTAATGTGTAAAGCTGCCATACTGGCTTCTTCCATCAGTCACACTATAAATTGAAGAAATTATCAGTCCTCCGGAGGTTTCAGCCAGAAAGAAAACAAGCATAACCAAACAGCTAGGGGACTTTTCTATTAGTTTTATATCCCGACAATTTACTAGCATCTGCATAAAATACCTCATTTTGTGAGCACACGTGTGCTATCATTAGAAATTGGAAGAACCATTTGCCTAGAAGGAAAATTGATCTTGTGGATGTGGTTTTGCATGACCGCATCTTTACAGGACAGCTTTTTCAAATCCTTTGAGTTTCGAAACTGACAGTTTTTGCCTGCCAGACCCTAAAAACATCTAGTCTTAAATACACTTGTATTCTCTGCCCTGCACACACCAGCAACTTCAAACGTGCACAGAGGGATGTTTTCAGTCAATATCTGGCAGAAGAAGGAAAAGAAAATAATAAATAAAAAAAAGGGGGGGGAGGGGGGACGGACACGACACTTAGGGCACATCTAAGAACTACATCATGTACTAGTGAGGCAAAATCACTGTCCAGATTAACAACCTGAGCCATTCGTCACATCCAGCCTGGCACATAGCAAGGACAGGTGCTTACTCTTGTCTGGAGCTGTGTTGATATCGATCGCTGTGCCTTACCCAAACAGAATAGTAGTGATGTGAAATTACTACTAAAGTCAACCTGGTCAAAGCTGAATGGGCAGGAAACACCCTCGCTCTTGACCTGTCAGAATACTTCTAGAGAGAATCTGGAAATTTTTGGTTTTCCTCAGAATAAAACTAACAAGACATGTACACCAATCCAAAACAGTCTAGTCCAAAGATGAGTGAAGAGGGCTAAGTACCTCCTTGTACATGAATGAAGTGGCACAGTTCCAGTACGAAGAAGGGAAACTGTCCTGAGCAGTCAGTTGACATCCTGAGTCAACTCCATATATTTGCTCCTTGATATACACAACCATTTCTCACACACACTTGGAAGAACATCTGTATGAGAAGAGAGAGGGGTTCCGGAATCGCTCTCTGCTCACATGGAGTAGCAAAAGTGATGTCAAAGTCAAAACTCAAAAAGTATGTTGGGCAGGAGAGGTGAAGGGGATGCTACAAAGTCATTTCATACACTATTTTATTCCAAACCTTTTCACCTCCACCAAAGCATCAGGTTTTGCATTCTGAATTCACCTAGAAAACCACATCTGGCTGCAGCTCTGTGTTTAGAACACGAGCTTCTACACTAAAACACCTCCCTGAGCCATTCACGGTCTTTTCTTTATCCTCTTAGGTTTCTCAATATGATGTACTGGCAGGTGGGGGTGAAGCCTGCAGAAAATCATCAGCCTTGCGCTGGTGACCTGATGCCAGCAGCCGGCGGTAGCCCTCCACCTGAGCGGGGAGTCTCCTAGCAGCCCCTGTTCCCCCTACCCACGGAGGGACAGGATGCTCAGACACCAAGTGTCTCCTCCGCAACAGCGCTCCGCAGCACGCTGCGTTGGGTGGTTTCTTATTTGAGTTTCGTGGTGCTTTTTTTTTTTTGTGTGTTTTTTTTTTTTTCAGGATTTCCTCCCCGCGGATGAGCGGCTCTTTCCACGCACACTGCCAAGGTCCATCCTTCCCTCCCTGGCCGCGCACACGGCACTGGGCGTGTAGCCGGGGCTCTATGTAACCCCCGCCGGCGCGGCACGGCCCCGCCACAGCCACTCCTCGCCGCCCGCGGGGATCCCGTCGGCTCCCACTGCCGCCGCTCTCCTCCGGGAGCGCCCCGACCCCTCCGGCGGTCCTCGCCGACCTTCCCCCGTGGCGGACGGGGATGCCTCGTCCTCCGGCGGCTGGACACCAGCCCGCCGCGCCGCGCTGAGGCCGCGGACCCGCCGCACCGTCGGGGAGCACCA
>JASSUY010020648.1:0-12151 GCA_032466535.1 Forpus xanthops
TATTAGTTTTCCTTCAATGACACACTACAATTTGGTAACTTCAACGACACATAGGTATTGCAGAGTGTACAGTCACAAAAACCTCTTTTTTTTTTTGTCATTCCTGGTATTTTTCAGTTCTGCACCAGTTAGTTTCCCTATACTGACCCTATACCGAGTTCTCTAGGAGAGTGTAAGGTATCCTCTACATGTCTGTGTATACACTGAGCACCTACCTATTTGAGAGCAAAAGCATCATTGCAGATCTGGTGACTGCATGATCCTGTCTGTCAGGGAGAGAGCTACAAAGCCATATATAGATTTAATACATAAATCAATATTTCCTTCAACATTTAAACACACCCCAGTGATGTAATCATATACCTGGCTATGTTTCCTCTTGGCATTTTATGAAAATCTCACCACTTTTCCACAGACTTTTCTGTAGAAGAAAGAGATGGCATTGTCTGGAGGTAGAGTACAGGGTTGTTTTCCAAGAGCTGCTAAAGAAGCCAGTAAATTTCTAAGCAGCTCTTTGACAATTGTTTCAATATATGTCTTGTTTCCTTAGTTTCTGCTGGAAATGAGTTTTCTGTAAAGACCTAGAGCTCTTTGATGAAGTGTTCTGTTTGAAGATGAGGCAAGGCACAAACATCTTATGTTGCGGTTTGTCGGGGATAAGGGATACCTGAGGTAGGGTGAGGGTTACCCATAGTGACGAAGAGTCCAGAGGGTGGTGGCAGAGCAGTTAGTCAACTCAATATGAGTGATAAAACAAACTCAATTTATTATGCTGCAAACCTGTATTTATACACTGTTACACACACACATTAGCTGTCCACGTGCTATTATTCTTCTCATTATTGGCTAACACCTGCAGTCCATACACACAAGTCCAATTGTTAATTGGATGATTCTTTCTCGAATACGTATCTTGTTGGCAACAGGAACTTCTGCCAAGGCTCACCTATCTTTAGCTTTCAGGACATTCCGCAGACGTGCAGCTCCCTTCGTCTCCCCTTTATCTCTCAGGACATTCCACAGACGTACAGCTCCCTTTGTCTCTCCTCTATGAGGATCCTGCAATTATTCAGGACTTTCCAGCCTGCCCAAGGACAGCTTATTTACAGCTTGTTCTTAATTCTTACTTTGCTAAGTTTCATCATGACTTGCAGTCAGGCCTAACACTTATGCTAAGTCATACCAATATATTTATGTAGTTAACATTCTTCTAATTACATGGTCTTATATATATATATATAAAATGTGGTGCAACAACCCTTTAAAGACAATTAGGAAACCAGCTCCAAGCAGCATCACTGCAGTGCGAAGTGGCAGGCTCACTCTCTGCAGGCGTCCCCGCAGAGGCTCTGCACCCCACCCCCCCACCCCCACTTCATGAGTCTTGGGCTCTTGTACTTACTGACTAAAACTCACACTCATTCCGACACAGGTGGCCAGCCTGCATCGGAAGAAGTTCTCAGCAGTATCTGTAAGGGTTTACAAGGGTTGATGCTTAACTTATCTATGGTTACTCTTAACAGTTCAAAATATATTCCAACTCATCAAAGCCTGGATTGTTCAGAGCCTCTAACGAGCCATGCCCTCAGTCTCTAAGCCAGCCTACAACAATCTTATAAATGTATTGTTAAGAACTCAGCTCAATGCCAGGGCGGTGAGTAAAGTTGTGCTCTGCCTAAGCCAGTACTTGACTTATTAAATTCACAATGCAGCTAAATGATCTCAGTGTCCTTTCCAACCCTAGCTATTCTATGATTCAATGATTCTATGTTTGATGTAGAAAATTTCCCTAAGAATAACGAAAAATCTTGACAAACTAAGCAAAGCTGCAGATTTAAAAGCTAAAATTTTCATCTACAGCTGATAAGACTGACAGATAATGTGGTTTCTCTGCATTCTACCATTTGCCAGTTCAACTGTTGACTCTTTAACAGTAGAACGAAATGGTATTTCTGGCATCATTATGCTGCCTTTCAGAAAGTAGCTAAGTTTGTGTAATCAGGAAATCCCTCAAACAAATCATCACTTTCTTGAGTGGAAATTAAAAACTACTGGTTTACTCTAAACCACTGTGTGCAAACTGCAGCCTATGAACTTAATGTAATTTTTTTGGGAAGCTGTCCTGGATTCAGAAGTAGTAGCCATTTTTTCTCCTTCTTAGTAGCTGGTGCAGTGCTGTGTTTTTGTCTTTCAGCCTGGGAACAGCGCTGATAACACCAGTGTTTTTAGTTGCTGCTCAGTAATATTTACTCTGACCAAGGACTTTCTGAGTCTCATGCTCTGCCAGGGAGGAAGGGAAGCCAGGAGAAAGCAGAGACATGAGACCTGACCTAAACTAACCAAAGAGATATTCCATACCACAGCATGTCATGCCCAGGATATAAACTCAGAGTAGTTACCCAGAAGGGTTAGATAGCTGCTTGAGTCAAGCTTGGTATCAGTCAGTGGGTGGTGAGTGGTTGTATTCTCTTCCCTTGTTATTTCCCTTATTATTATTGGTGGTATCAGTAGTGGTTTGTGTTATATCTTAGTTACTGAACTGTTCTTATCTTAACCCGTGGGGGTTACATTCTTTTGACTGGGAGTGGGGGAGTCTGCATGGTTTTCTGAGTTACGGCTGGGGGCTTAAATCATGACAGAAGCAGACAAGCTGTTTTGAGTGACATGCTGAGGAGCAGACAGGGATTGAAATTTGCAGTGGCTTTTCTGGTCAGATGAAATGCTTATTATTGATCACACTCTGTTTCTGTCTTCTAAAATAGGTAGTATAGGAGAACAAGGGTACTAGAAAGTGGAATGGACAACAGTGCATTTGAAAAAGGAACAATTACATTGTCATTGGAAGCCTCCAAATGTAGATGAGTGTTTTTCTAGAGATCTGGCTGGTAAAATAATTTTTTCTTTGGGATTCTTGGCTTTGGGTGTTTTGGGGTTTTGGGGGAGGGGGAAGGGAGAGTAGGAAGGGCAGGAGGACAGTGGGAAGAAGGACAAGAAGTGGTGGGATAGCAGGAAATTCTGTATTATGGAAGGGCTATCTTTTTCATAAGACAGTGGACCTATTTGATTATGAAGATGTCACCTCTATGTGTATCTTGCAAAATTATGTCCCTGCTGAAGAATGGCTTTGGATAAAATGTTTCTCTCTCACAGAGACCTAATCTCATGAAGCTCAGAAACAGGAAGTGCAAAGTCCTACAGCTGCAGAGAAATAACCTCATGCATCAGTGTGGACTAGGGGCCAACTGCCTGGAAAGCAGCCTTGCAGGAAAGGACCTGAGAGTCCTGATGGATATCAAGGTGGCCATGACCCAGCAAGCCTCCCAGGCTGCTTTAGACAGAGTGCTGCCAGATAGTTTAGGAAGGTGATCCTTTCCTTCTACTTAGCACTGGTGACAACCATTTGAAGTGCTGTGTGTGTCCCATGCTGCACTGCCACAAGAGGTAATACAAGAGAGACATGTCCATCTCTCTCTTCAGTACAAGACAGACTTTTCTCAGTAATAATGAAAAGGCACAATAAGCACAAATTGAAATATAGAAAATTCCACTTAAATGGGAGAAAAAAATATTTTACTTTGGGGGTGATCATACAGTGGAATTGGTTGTGTGGTGACACTGTGTAGTCTCCATCCTTGGGAATATTGATCTCAGTACCTGTCTGAACAAGGTCCCAAGAAGCCTGCTTTGAGCAGTGAGGTTGGACTAGTCAATTTCCAAAGCTAGATACCTCAGAAAAAAATCTTCAGCAAATGGGTGCAGCTTAAGAAATAACTAATAGATAGCTGCTTGAAAATACTGAGGATGAGGGTGAGGGTATCCTCTCCTGTCTTCTCATTAGGACTTTGGTTTTTTATCCACATTGGTCTTTATCCCAGACCATGCTGCTCAGGATTGTCAACTATAATCTTTCCTTCTAACCAAGTACTGTCTTTAGTGGAGAATGATGTGGTGGCAAATGGACAGATGCCACACCATGTCCTCAAGGCATCCTACTCCTTACAACATTTGTTCAGGATGCATGAGAGCTCAGTTCAGTTCTCTTCTCTGATGTAGTCAAATCTGCATCAACCAATGCTTCCATAATGGAACATTTACAATCCCCTTGTTGAAACACTGTTACTGTACATATGTAATAAAGTAAGACTTACATGACAGAAACTATAAAAGTGAAACTGATTCTATAGGTAACTATTTATAGGGGTACTCACTTGGAGAGAAGGACAGTATTTTTTTGCCTGCTCCCAGTACGGTTTCTGTAACTTTAACAATGACTGTGTAACATGCTTAATTCTGAAAAAGATGAGCCATTGAAGAAGTCTGATATAAAAAATCTTTTATTTACATTGTCATTGCTTCCATGCTTTGTCTGTGGATTGGATAACACCGTGTGTAAGTATGTAACTTTCATGACAAATTTAGTATCACATTGCATATGATGAGATAACCCATGGCATTGACTTTCTGGCACTGAATAAGTTTCCAACCAACACACAGCTATTTTTCTGAATAGCTATGTCTAGGACAGATTTCATTAAAAGAACCAAAAATAAAATTGTTGCATTAGTATTCATACAATATATTCTGACAAGATCAAAGAAATGTTACAATTATTACACTTATTCACTCTTCTGAATCTCTTTTTCTTTAGATTCACATTCTTCTTCATCCTATTCAGACCATTTTTTTTTTCTCTTCTATTAATATAGACACTTAATTTGCAAAGTGAGTTTACTGGAAATAATGATTTTTCTTACAAAACCAAAGTTTTAGCTGTCCAAAACTTGTTTGCCTTCTGTACTATGCCTTCATTTTTCCCCCTTCAAAATCTACAAGTTTCAAAATGAGAAATCAGATGCTTTCTCACTGCATTTGGGATTATTACAATCCATATTAATTGGTATTATATAGTATTTCTGCCTAGCATTTCTTCATATAAACTATATTTACGTATAGACTACACTTGTCCTCTACACAGCACCCATACTGAGTGCTGGAGCCCCTATAGGGAGCAGGGGTATAGACATGCTGTGCTTTGCCACACCTTTAGCCCTGCACCACTGGTGCAAATCGCACATGCAGTAAGCAGTGACATCTTCAACTACTTGATATTGCTCAGAGCTCTGTCCAAGTTGACCATGAGTGTTTCCTGGGATGGAGCATTCTACCACCTGTCTCAGTAACCTGTGACAATATTTCAACACCCTCATCGTAAAAATTTTTTTACTTATATCTAGTCTGAATCTACCCTTGTTTAATTCAAAATCATTACCTCTTTTCCCATCACAACAGGCCCTGCAAAATGTCTTCCCCCATCTTTCTTATAAGCCCCCTTTAAGAACTGAAAGACTACAGTAATATCTTCCCAGAATCTTCTGCAGGCTGAACAACCCTGACTCTCTCAGCCTTTCCTCATAGGAGGGGTGCTCCATTCCTCTAATCATTTTTGTGGCCTTCTGGACCCGCTCCAACAGGTTTACTATGCTGAGGGCTCCAAAGCTGGAGCTTTGATTCACAAGGCTTTAATAAGTGATAATTCCCCCAAGTATTCAGCTCTTTGGAACTGGTTCATCAGTATTTTAGAAAGGCCTTTATGTCTAGGGGAGATTGCTTCCATCTCCTTTTAGGCATACTAACAAAAGGCTGAGAATACTGATTTTGTAGGTCTCTTTGAGACATCACTTTTTTGCTCCACTAAGGAGCTTCATGCCAATATCCTGCAATATTATTTCTGTCTGAATAGAACTGCTTTGTGTTTGAAATAGGGTGAGCCACACAATCTGTTAATTCAATTTTAGGTACTAGATTGAAACATTGGTGTGCAAATTTTTAAAAATAATTGAGCTTAAAATGAGGAAATAATATACTTGTTTACAAGACCACTAATGAATAACGTAATTCATTTTTATTCTTGTGCTGAGATTAGCAAGACAATAAAAACAAAACTCAAACACATTTCTGTGTCATCATGAGTTAAGGCAATCGGTAGAATTCCTTGACAAGTTGCCAGCCGTCATCATGAGGAGAATATCTGATGCTTATTCCACAATGGATTTTTAAATCTCATCAGCTATGTGAGCCGTCTTTGCCAGGCTGGAAGGACCTTAACATTGTCTTAATATATTATCTGGACATCGCATGAACCTAACATGGCACTTCAAGTCTTTTGACTGTATGTTCTTGTGTTTTTTATGTTCATAGGCTCTTTCAAACAGGCTAACTGCTGACATCTGGTACAATACAAACTTTCAGTTATCTGTGTTGCTTAAAATTGTACAGAACAGTTCTCCTGTCCTGTTCCCTTCCCCCCCCAAAAAAAATACCCCTATAACCAGAATGTCCTTTCATACACAAAAATCTCTCTTCTTCTGTAGGGGCTACACAGTATTTCAAGCAAGTTCTAAGAAACATTGGCTTTGAGAACAGTTTGAGTAAAAAATTTTATATAAATTAAAATGTTACTCTGAGAAGTTTTGAAGTATGAGACTTGGAAAGCTTTTCACTGATCTGGTTTTCAGACTTCAGAAGTGATAAAATTGGAGATAAAGGATTTTTTTTTAAAAGGACTTTTCAAAGATGTCTTCATAGGTGATTTCTCCTGCTTTATGATTAACTGTGGTGTTGGATGAAGCTTTTCTGCACAGTATTCTTTCATATCTGTCTTGTCAATTTTAGTTCCAATATAATTTTAAGAAATAGCTTTCGAATCATTACACTTTCCACCTAATTGCAAAGCCATTACAGGCTTTATATGACAGGAGCTGAGCCTGTCAATACATACATTTCTTTTAGTTTAATTGCAGTCCATCCACCTTAGCTTCTTTCTAAGGTACTTTCAAACTTAGATAACATTCTTTACGAGATTTTCCATAAGCTAAAATGCCATTCACAGATACTGTGATACTTTTGAAATGTTGCAGAACATGAATGTCTTTCTAAGGAGATTCTGATGCGAATTGGTTGACAAAAGAGTAGATATCTTTCAAATAATGTCATAATAAGTTGTCGTCTTGTCTCTTGTAGGAAGATCTGATGAGAATACTTTTGAGAAAACATTTTTCAATGCAAGATGTTGACTTGACAAAACTAAAGCTTTTCGTGGAAATATATATCTTTTCAGTAGAAGCTTCTTAATGAAGATTTTATCAGGTCCAGGGTAGAATTTCTAATCAGATCCTGAAAAATCGAGATACACCTACCTTCATGGTCAGGGCAAGTTAGGAGACTTGGTTTTAAAACAATTTGAGCTGCAACAGGTAACTGAGCCTGGACCTAGCACTTTAAAAGTGACTGTCCTCAGTGCTTTAATGCTGTTTTGGGGGTAAATCTCTTTCAGTTTCCATTAATGTCTCTTGAGAACTTTCTAAATATCTTACTTTTTTTTCCCTACCTGGAGATAAACCAAATTAAAATATTATACGTATGTTTGCTAAAATAAAATCCTTGTGTTTTCAGATCAGTCTACTTGACAGAATGCAAAGGAGGTGCTGTTTTAAGGTACTTAGGAAGACTTGTACCTTTGAAGCTCTGCTTTGAGCTTCAGGTCAAAACTCTGTGCTGATTTGTGTAATTCTCCTTGCTTGAAGTGGAATTACCTCTATTGGATACAGGTAGAAAGCTTGACAGTTTCTATTCATAAGCTTTCACCAAGAAAAATCTTTGGTCTTAATGTTTAAATGTATGTATGCCATTTGAATAGATATTTTATTTATTTATGCACATTTCATATAGTAATATAAATTCTCTGCTTACAATACCATGCTAGTTTCTTCTTGGGAATATTTTTTTTTTTTTAACATTTCATGTCACAATAATGGGAAACAATTTAGATGAGTCAAGAAATTAACCAAGTAACTGAGGAGTTAAAAGTCTTCAAGTAGGTTCTAAATAATGAAGAGTGCTAACACTGCTGATGGCTACTGTTACAGCACTGGAAGAAGAACACAAGGTACACAATATAATTTCTTCTTACTTAAGCTGAGGCACCCACAATTGTGTGAGATGACTAGAGCTGTTGAGTGGGCAATATCTTGAAAAATATCAGAAGATATGTGACTTGAAAATTACATTTGGGAAAGACCTTGGCTTTTGGCAATAAATTACTAAAATTTAACTGTGTAGAATGAAATCAACTTTAAGGACATACTAAGTGAAAAACAAATTATCTACATTTTTGAAATTAAAAAAAAATCTATGATAATAATAGGTAGTGCTACTAAACCTACTTCTTTGGAAATATTTATATAAACAAAGTGCCATTCAGAAAATAAAAAAAATGTAAATTATGAGCTGCCTTGCAGGTGGGACTAGATATTATGTAGCCCATGAGCAAAATTCTCTTCACTTTTTCATATATAAAAATAGGTAGAATTTCTCCACAATCAGCTTTTTTAATGTATTATGGATGAATAAGAAATAACTAGTAGAAATTGAGTTCTGTGTATTCTGAAGACTGGGTTACTGAAATAAAGGAAAATGTGGTTTAGTGTAAAACTGTGACTTTATTAATTACTACTTATCTGGGTGGGAACAGACACTATCTCTTTTTCTATCACTACATACACTTGTAAAAAGCCCCTCTCAGGATTTCTTGTAGGCCTCTTTACGGATGGGAAGGCTGTTCTAATATCTCCCTAAAGCCTTCTCCATGTTGAACAAACCCAATTTTCTCAGCCTGTCTTCATAGAAGAGAGGTACTCCAGCCCTCTGATCAGCTTTGTGGCCTTTCTCTGGACTTGCTCTAACAGCTCAATGATTGAATCAATGGTCTCACTAGGACAGAGTGGATGGGCAGCGTTACCTCCCTCAGCCTGCCGGTCACATTTCTTTTGATGCTACCCAGGATATGGTTGGCTTTCTGGGCTGTAAATACACATTGACAAGTCATGTTAAGCTTCTCATCAAGATTCTTCTCAACTCATTTCTGCCCAGTCTGTATTTGTACTGGGAGTGCCTCGATCCAGGTGAAGGACCTTGCACTTGGTCTTGTTTGCTTAGGTGCAGAGGTGAGACTAACCAGCCTATAGTTCCATAGGTCTTCCTTTTTTCCCTTTTTAAAAATGAGTGTTATGTTTCCCCTTTTCCAGTCAGTGGGAACTTTGCTGGTCTTGCATTACTTCTCAAATGTTATGGCTTGGCAACTTCATCTTCCAGTTCCCTCAGGACCTGTGGATGCATGTCATTAGCTCCTGTGGATTTGTGCACCTTCAGTTGACTTAGTGTCAAGCCTAATCTCCAATAGTGAATGACTCTTCATTCTCACAGTTGCTGCCTTTGCCTTCTGCAACTTGGGCAGTGTGGCTGCAGCACCCACCAGTGAAGTCTGAGACAAAAAAATTATTGAGTGCCTCAACCTTCTCCACATCATGGGTAACCAGGTACCCTGGCATATCTATGGAACCTTTTCTTGTTGCCCTTGACATCCCTGAACAGATTTAATTCCACCAGGGCTTTAGCATTCCTACAGATCTGGCTGCTTGGAGAATTTCTGTGTAGTTTCCCTTTTTATGTCAGTTTGTCTAGGAACTCCTTGTTTCTCCACACAGGCCTCCAGGTGTTTCTCCCTGACTTCCTCTTTTTTGAGATGCATCAGTCTTGTGCTTGGAGTAAGTGAACCTTGAGCATTAACCAGCTTCCCTGGGCCCCTCTTCCCTCCAGCACTTTATCCTTTAGCACTCTACCAAGCAGATCCCCAAAGAGGCCAAAGTATGCTCCCCTAAAGACCAGGGTAGCGAGCGCGCTGTGTGCCCTCCTTGCTGACCTAAAAATCTTGTACGCTACCATTCCATGTCCACTGCAGCCAAAGCTGCCATTGAGCTTCACATTACCCACAAGCCCCTCCTTGTTAGTAAGAACAAGGTCTGGCATCATACCTCTTCTTGTTGACTTCTTCATCACATGGAGAAGGAAGTTATCATCAGTGCATTCCAGGAACCTCCTGACTTGCCCATGCCCTACTGTACCATCCCTCCAACAGATACCAGGATGGTTGAAGTCCTCCATGAGGACCAGGGTTTGTGAACATAAAGCTGTTCCTGTCTGTCTATAGAGGGTCTCACCTACTTGCTCATCCTGGTCAGGCAGCCTGTAGCAGACTCCCAGTATAATGTCACCTCTCCCTGCACTCCCTTTAATCCTCATCCGTAAACTCTCTGTTGCCTCCTCATCCATTCCCAGGTAGAGCTCCAGTGCACTTTAGCTGCTCATTGACATAGAGTTGACATCCCCTCTTCATCTCCACTGTCTGGCCTTCCTGAAGAACCTGTGTCCTTCCATTCCAACACTCCAGCCGCAGGAGCCATCCCATCATGTCCCTCTGAATCCAGTAAGATCAGAGTCCTGCAGGTGTGTGCATGCCTCTAATTCCTCTTGTTTATTCCTCATGCTAGAATAGAACTTTGGGAAGTTATTATTCAAATCAAGAGGTCATTAAACCAAGTGGAAGTAAATGGTTGGCTTCAGATAAAACAGGTGTTTATTCAGTAAGTGCAACTGGAACACCTTCTGAAGGAAAATGATGTTTGCTTTTAAAACACTTGCTTTGATTTTCTATGGAGTCACATAAATCCATCTCTGCAGGGATTTCACTTTTCAGTAGCTTTTGCTGTTCTAAGGTGATGCTCACTTCATGCTTCTGACTCAGATGTTAGAAAGTGTTTGAATTTGACTTTTTCTAGGATACCAAGGGTGGCAGGAAATGGCCCACTGCTATTACACAATCAATTGAATGGGTAGCTGCAGGGTGTTGGCATACCGAAGCCTGTGGCAATGCTGACAAAGAAACAACACACACAGTGGCTGTCTTGAAAAATGTACAAAGGAGAGAGAAAGCAATGACCCAGAAGGGCATATACCATTTAATTTGTAAATAGGATCTTACGCTACAGGCTGTACTGTAAAACACTTGTTTTCTTGTACAACATAACCTGAAGCACTGTGGAAATCTGCTCTGATATTCTTGTCCTCAATTTTTCTATGCCACATTTTGACTCCTTTCAGACCAGAGGACCAAAAGTATGTTCTGCATGCTATTCACATGTTTCTGCACTTGATAATGAACACACAGGCATAACAACTGCCTGGCTTTCTGCCAGAGCCCAAGCAAAAGAATATCTAATGCACTAGCTGTCAACACACCATGGGGGATATGCAAACTGATGATATACTGCTGCCTTTTGGATCCTTGCTAGTCATGATGAACATCTTTTACAGGTGTACACACTTTTCCTTGAAAAAAGGGAGCTCAGGTGACTATAGTTGCTGGCACATATGAGAAATCTTTGTTCTTGTTCAACATCTTTGCTCTTGTTCAACATCTCTGCTCTTGTCTAGCATCTCTGCTGGTGACATGGAGAGTGGGATTGAGTGCACCCTCAGCAGTTGACGATGATGCCAAGTTAAGTGGTTTGGTTGATATGCTGGAGGGAAGGAATACCACCCAGAGGGACCTTGACATGCATGTGAGGTGGACTGATGCCAGCCTGATGAAGTTTAACCATGACAAGTGCATGGTTACCCTACACCTGGGTTGAAGCAATCCCTGGCACAGCTCCAGGTTGGCCAGAGAAGAGAGTCAGAGGAGCCCTGTGAAGAAGGACTTGGGGATGTTGGTCTATGAGAAAATGAACATGAGCCAGCAGTGTGCACTTGCAGCTCAGAAAGCAAACGATATCCTGGGCTGCATTAAAAGGAGCGTGACCAACAGGCCAAAGCAGGTGATCCTGCCCCTCTACTCTGCTCTCGTGAGACCTCACTTGGAATATTGTGTGCATTTCTGGTATCCTCAACATAAAAAGGACATGGAACTATTGCAACAAGTCCAGAGGAGGGTCATGAGAATGATCAGAGGACTGGAGCACCTCCTGTATGAAGACAGGCTGAGAAAATTGCGGCTGTTGAGCCTGGAGAAGAGAAGGCTGTGTGGAGACCTCCTAGCAGCCTTCCAGTATCTGAAGAGGTGCTAGGGGGATGCAGGGGAGGGTCTCTTCATTAGGGACTGTAGTGATAGGACAAGGGGTAACGGGTTCAAATTTAAATAGGGGAAGTTTAGACTGGATACAAGGAGGAAGTTCTTTACAGTAAGGATGGTGAGGCACTGGAATGGGTTGCCCAGGGAAGTTGTGAATGCTCCATCGCTGGCAGTGTTCAAGGCCAG